>PVHX01000258.1:121116-353516 GCA_004024805.1 Geosciurus inauris | reverse complement strand
TTTTTTTTTTTTTTTTTTTTTTTGGTACCGGGGATCGAACTCAGGGGCACTCGACCACTGAGCCACATCCCCAGCCCTATTTTGTGTTTTATGTAGAGACAGGGTCTCACTGAGTTGCTTAGCGCCTCGCCATTGCTGAGGCTGGCTTTGAACTCGCAATTCTCCTGTCTCAGCCTCCCTAAGTGCTGGGATTACAGGCTTGAGCCACCGCACCCGGCTCACATTTTCTTTATCCATTCATCTGTTGATAAGATACCTCGGCTGGTTCCATATACACTTTTTAATTCTCACCACAACCCCAAGATATAACAGCTCTCCTCTAATTTTATGAATGAGACAACTAAGTCTCAAAGAGAAAAACACAATAAGGTCACATATATAAACATATAATCACATAAAGTTATGTGTTACATAAAAGCTTAGTGTTTAAATGCCAGTCCCCATTTCGTCATGTCAAAATCCTTTTAAAATTAAGTTGGTTTAGAAATGCATTACTGACACATTACCTGGAGGCACTAGCTGTATTAATTCAAACCTGGTTAGGAAGCCTAAAAAGGGAAAAAGTGGAATTTTAATACTTCAAAAAATTGCCAGTTTTTTATTAAATGCTAATTTTAAACTATCATAACACCTCATTTGCATTATTAATAACAATGCAGCCAGTCCTCCATATTCATAGGTTCTATTTCCACAGGTTCCACGTCTACATATTCAACCAAATGTGGATAGAAAATATTTCTAAAAATGCATCAGTACTATATATGTATAGACTTTTTCTTGTCATTATTCCCCAAGAAATACAGAATAACAAATATTTACACAGCATTTACAGTGTATTAGATATTATAAGTAATATGGATATGATTTAAATATATGGTAGGGTGGGCATAGGTTATATAAGTCAATACTGCATCATTCTATATAAGGAAATTGAGTATTTGTGGACTTTGATATTCTTTGAGGTCCTGGAATCAATTTCCCATGAATATCAAGGAACAATTATAATTAAAAATAAGTGCCACACCAACAATGACTCAGGTGTAAATAAACTGAGGGAGTGGAGTAAGAATATCTGAGTTATAAAAATACCATTTCATCTCCAAAAAAGTAGACAAAACATGTAATATTTTGTATCTTAAAAGTGTATTCAAGCCAGATGTGGTGGCACATGTCTGTAATCCCAGCACTTTGGAAGACTGAGATAGGAGAATCATGAGTTCAAAGCCAGCCTCAGCAATAGTGAGGCTCTAAGCAACTCAGTGAGACCCTGTCTCTACATAAAACACAAAATAGGGCTGGGGATGTGGCTCAGTGGTCGAGTACCTCTGAGTTCAATCCCCAGGACCAAAAAAAAAAAAGTGTATTCATAGAGCATTAAAATAACAATGTACTTTTCATCTTAAAAATTCAAAATCTAATTGTTACCCATTAACATAAAAGTTTATCTTAACTAAGTGTACCAAATGACTATATAAATTAAAACATAAAATGAAACTTTATTATTATTTGAGTTCAAAATACATTTAGAAATAATGATCCAATCTATAGTATCTATAAGGACAAGAATAAAATTCAAATCTTAAAGGTGAATTAAAACATGATATAACAATACAAAATCAATAAAGATAATAATTCCACAAAATAATATTAGAAGTGAAAACATTTTAAAATAAATAAGAAATTCTCACTTTGTAGATTTATGAAAAATATATGAATGCATAAAGACAAAACTTAAATTCCAAGAAACTTAAAAACCAAGGTAGCCTGAAATTTTAGGCTTTTAAAAGGGGAGAGGAACTATGTACTTGTCAACTGTCACTCCAACAGTAACATTAAGCACTTAATTTGTTTCAGGTTCAAAATGCTTTATATTCAATTAATTCTCACCACAACTCAAAGAGTCCAATAAAAGGTATCCTATAATTTTATGAATGAGACAATTAAATCTCAAAGAGAAAAGTGCAGCAAGGTCACATGGCTAACAGTGACAGAGCTCTACAGGAACCTAAGCAGTTTGTTCCCAGGGCTGGTGCTCTTACCCACAGGATATTTCACTGAAAAATCCCATTCTTCCAAAGAACAAGTTAATTGGGATAATTTATAAAATACCTCCAACTTTTAATCGCCTTCTAGCAATGAAACACCTCCATTTAGATCTTAACCTGACACTCTAAACTCAACCTGTCCAAAGTTAAACTCTCCTTACCAACTCCTCTTCCTGAGTTTTCAGTTTCAGTGAATAGCATGAATAGGAACCAGGGTTTTCTCTAGATACTGTGAGTTTTGAGCATGAATTCCTTCCAAGTTTCATTTATTGTTTCTGATGATTATACCTTTTCATAACCTTTTATTCCTATAGATTTTCTATTTATTATACTTCTGGCTTTCTGAACTACTGTTTTAATGTTTTACCATTCTGTTTCAGAACATCTGCTCAGTGGCCTCTAGCCTGTACCATCTGTGGACACAGGCTCACTATATGCCTAATTTCAAATTCCTTAATCCACCTAGTATGTTAGCCAGATGCCTAGCCTGCTCCTGATTCTGTCCTCTTTCCAGCATTGCCTCAGGTAACCTCACATTTACTTGTGGTTCTTTCTTTATGAGATTCTGCTAGTACCTATGACCTTTAATTCATAAAGATTAAGAATGTGTTGGTTATCTACTAACAAATCTTTCATATTCATATACTGGGGGGAAAAAGAGCAAACTAAATCTAAACAAACAGAAAGAAGAAAATAATGAAGAGTAACAGGAAATTAATAAAATAAAGAACAGAATAACAAAGTCAATGAATCTAAAAGTTGGTTCTTTACAAAAGTCAACAAAACTGAGAATTCTTTAGTGAAATTCATCAAGAAAAGGGATAAGATTCGAATCGTTAAAATCAGAAATAAAAGAGATGACATTACTACTGACCTTTACAGAAATAAAAAGGATTGTAAGACAATACTATGAACAACTTTATAACAAATTAGAAAATGAAATGGAAAAATTCCTACAAAGATATAATCTACCAAAACTGACTCAAGAAGAAAGAGAAAAACTGAAAAGACCTACAACAAGCAGAGAGATTAAATTTATAATTAAAAAACAACCTAAAGACAAGTTCAGGCCCAGGTGGCTTCACTGGTGAATTCTACCAAAAGTTTAAAGAAGAATTAATACTAATAAATTAAAGAAAAACATTTCTCGGGCTGGGGCTGGGGCTCAGTGGTACAGTGTTTGCCTAGCATGCGTGAGGCACTGGGTTTGATTCTCAGCACCACATTAGAAGATAAATAAATTAAATAAAGGTATTGTGTCCATCTACAACTAAAAAAATTTTAAAAAATATTTCCCAACTCATTCTATGTGGCTAGTATTACCAAAACCTGACCAAGATATCACCAGAAAACAAAACTATCAACCAATATCTCTTTATGACTGTAGATCCCAAAATCCCCCACACAATAGTAGCACACCAAATAAAGTCATATATGGAAAGAACTTTGTGCTGTAACCAAGTGAAATTTACTCTAGGAATGCAAAATTGGTTTAATGTTTAAAAAAACTAATATATGAACAAAATAAAGGAATAAAAAGCACATTATCAGAAAAAGCATGTGATAAAGTTTAACATTCTTTTTCTTTTAATTTTTCTTTAGTTGTATATGGATTCAGTGCCTTTACTTGTTTTTATGTGGTGCTAGGATCGAATCCAGTGCCTCACACATGCTAGGCAAGTACTCTACCACTGAGCTACAACTCCAGCCCCATTCTTTTGTAATTAAAAAAAAATCTATAAACTAAGACTAGAAGGAAGCTTCCTCAACCTGATATAGGGCATCTATGAAAAACTGACATGTAACATCACGTTAATAGTGAAAACCAAATGCTTTCTCCTAAACATTGGGAACAAGAAACAGAAGCTCACTTTTATTGCTTTTATTCAGTATTATACTGTAAACTATAGTTAGGGCATTAGACAAGAAAATGAAATAAAATGCACAAAGACTGTAAAGGAAGAAGTAAAACTATTTCCATTTGTAGATAACCTAATTTTGTGTGTAGAAAATCATAATAAATAAATAAATAACAAAAACTACTAGAATCAATAAATGAGTTTGGCCTGTTTGCTGAATATAAAATCAGTGAATAAATTAGCTGCATTTCTATACACTGAAATAAACAATCTGAAAATGGAAAAAAATTTTAAATTTCATTTACAACAGCATCAAAAAAATAAAATACTTAAAATATAAAATAAAAGAAATGCAAGAATTGTACACTGAACATTATAAACATTGAAAAGAAGCTTAAAATGACCAAAATAAATGGAAATATATCCCATGTTCATGATCAGAAGACTTAATATTGTTAAGATGAAAATATTCCCTCAAATGATCTATAGATTCAATTAAATCCCTACTAATATCCCAGTTAGATTCTTCACAGAATGTGACAAGCTGATCTTAAAATTCATATGAAAACCGAAGTGACCCCAATTAGAAAAAAAAATCTTGAAAAAAGAACTAAACTGCAAGCTGGAAGAATCACATTTCCTGATTTCAAAACTTCCCACAAAGCTACAGTAATCAAGATGGTGTGTTAGCATAACAATAGGCATATGGATCAGTTGAATAGAATTGGGAGCCTAAAAATAAATCCTTACATTATAGTAACTTGATTTTCAATAAGGGTGCCAAGATATTTCAGTGAGGGAAAGAAAATCTTTGCAGTCTTTGTATCAAATGATGCTAAGACAAATGGATATCCACATGCAAAATAATGAAAATAGGCCCATATTTTATACCATTCACAAAAATCAACAGAAGACAGATTGTAGACCCAAATGTAAGAGTCAAAATTATAAAAACTTTTACATGTAAATCTTTGTAACCTTGAATTAAACAAGTTTCTTAGATATTACACCAAAAGTATAAGCAATATAAGAAAAACAAACTGGAATTCACCAGTTTTAAAACTTTTGTGTTTCAAAGAATCCCAACAAGAAAATGAAAGACAGTCCAAAGAACAGGAGAAAATAACTAGAAATCATATATCTGACAGGGACTTATATATATAATATATAAGGAACACTTAAAACTCAATTAAAAAAAGACAACCCACTTAAAAAGTAGGCAAAGGATCTGAATAGACAATTCTCCAAAGAATACTCAACATCATTAGACATTAGAGAAATACAAATCAAAATAATGATAAGATACCATTTCACACCCACAAGGACTGCTACCAATCAAAATGATACATAATAACAACTGCTGGCCAAGATGTAGAAAAAACTGAAACCCTCAGACTTTACTGATGAGATGTGAAATGATTCAGCTGCTTTGAGAAATAGTGTGGGAGTTCCTTAAAAGTCTAACCAAACAGTTATTATGTTACCCAGTGATTTCACTCCTGGATAGATAGGCAGATAGATAAATGATAGAGAGATAGAAAGAAATGAAAACATGTTCACACAAAAACTTGTACACAAATATCCATAGTATCATTATTCATCATAGCCTAAAAGTGCAAACAACCCAATTGATAAGTAGAAAAGCAAAGTGTGATATAGTTATACAATAGAATATTATTTGGCTATAAAAAGAAATGAAGTACTGGCACATGCTTTGAGCAAAAGAAGTTAATCATATATTATATAATCCCATTTATGTGAAATATCCAGAATAAGCAAATCTATAAAGACAGAAAGATCAGTGTTTACATTTCTCTGAGATGGTTAACTGGGAATACAGAGTGAGTACAGGATTTCTCACTTAATATTTATAAACAACCAAACATAATTTTACCATCTAGCAAATCCCATCTATATTTAGAAAAAGGTTTGTAACAGGATCAAAAACATGATTCAAAATTTACCATAAGGTCTCTTGACCTTAAATGTAAATGTAAAGATGGATCAAATATGGAAGTATTGCAATTTAGAAAATAGCAGATAGCACACCATTATACCTATGAATTACACACAATCTTTTTTTCTTTAATGAGTACCTACTTTCTAAAAGTTCTGCTACAGCTCCAGGATCTATTGCATTTTCAAATACCTGCAGAGAAAAAAATGGGAAGATTTTTTTTAAGTTTTATTAATAGGTACTTATGGAAACTGTAGATTATTTTCTTCCTAATAATTAGAATGTTATTTGGTAAAACCCAGCCATATAATATTTTAGAACTCAACAGAAACACTTTTAATAAGTGTGGTTAAAAGATCAACAAAGGCTGGGATTGTAGCTCAGTGGTAGAGCGCTTGCCTCGCATGCGTGAGGCCCTGGGTTCGATCCTCAGCACCACATACAAAGCAATAAAATAAAGACATTGTGTCCATCCACAACAAAAAAAAAATTTTTTTTAAAAAAAAGATCAACAAAGGACTATAGAAGAAATATATAAAAATTAACAGAACGATAGCACGTGCAAGGAGATCTGAGTTAGCTAAATCTACCACATGCTTACAATGTCATAACTTGACCTAGTTCTATTTGTTGCTAAAAGCACATTTTACATTAACCTGTCTTGAGGACCTAGACAAACATTCTGCTTACTCATTAAATGTTAACTGAAAGACTTCTCTTCCCAAGCAATTAGTTATGCTAAGAAGGAACATTAAAACAGAAATTATGTCTATATGTTAACATACACAAAAAAAGCTCACTACTAGCAGTTACACACTCTCACAGAATCCAGAGGTGGGGGAGAGAGAGCCTCTTAATCTATCATGAAGCACAAGAAAAACATTGTGCTCTGTTCAGTCATTGCCAAATCTACATATTTTGTCCTTGACAGTAAAGGCCCTGGGATAGGACTAAAATAAAAGGCCTCTCCCACTAGATTCTAGAACCCTATGGAAAACAATATTTTTTCAGTAGACTTTGATTTCAAGCTTTAGAGTTCTTGTTTAAATGATGTTAAACGTGGTTAAAAATCTGCTCTTGGATCCAAAGCCAGATCTGCTTTAAGAACAAAAATGGGAGACTATTTCCCTGTAATCCATTTTTGTCTTACTGATTTGGATTTATTAAGCAAATGTAATTTTTTGCCTAAATTATTTCAATAATTGCATCCTTCACTATTGTTATGGATTGAATTGTGTCCCCAAAAATTCACATGTTGAAATCCGAACCTCAGTATCTCAGACTGTGATCTTATTTCCAAATAGAGTCATTAAGTAATTGTTAAGCTAAAATGAGGTCATACTGGAATAGGTTGGGTCCTTAATCCAATGTGATTGGTGTTCTTATAAAAAGGGGATATTTGAGCACAGGACATATTAAAAGAAAAACTTTATGCAAAATAAATTCAAGAGTTTACTGAGCAAAGAATGATTCATGAACTAGGCAGGACTCAATCAAAAGAGGTTCAGAAAATTCATTGCTAAAAAGTGGGCAGAGAACTTTTATAGGAGACAGGAAATAAAATAAGGAAAATATATTTGATTGGTTGGAGTGGAAAGGCTCAGGTGACTAGTTTATAGTTTCTGATTGGGAAAGTCTCTAGTTAAGAGTATAGTTAACAGTTTATAATTGGTAAAATCTCTAGTTTCATTTTATAGTTTATACTGGGCTTCAGTTTACTTCTAGAAGCACTTAAAGCACTGGACCTGCCCCAGCCTGATGGCCTCTCTCTGCCCCCAATTTTTTAAACAGCATGCACAAGAAAGAATAGCCATGTAAATATTAAAATTATGCTGACAAAAGCCAAGGAAATAACAGAAGCTAGGAGAGAGGTCGAGAACAGATCCTTCCCTAGTGCCTTCACATGACCCTGCCAACATTCTGATCTGAGACTGCTAGCCTCCAGAACTGTGAGACAATATTCCTCTGTTGGGCTGGTAGAGTGCTTCCCTTGCATGTACAGGGCCCTGGGTTCAATCTCTGGTATCACCAAAAAAATGAAACCCAACAATATCCTTCTGTTGTTTAAGCCACTCAGTTTGTAGTATTTTTGTATACCATCCCTGGTATATAAATACTCCCATATCTGAAGATTTTTTCAAGTGTAATCTTGAGTAAATGATCAATACAAACTGTTCAAAAACACAATGATTCATAAATTTTTCTGAGGAATTTGTTTATTCAAATGCTTTAAAGCATTCAATTTTGCATTATACAAAAGATCCAAGGAAGAGAAAATGTTGCTACTTGCCGCAAGTATTTGAAGCAAGAGAAGTGTTCAATTAAAAGAAAAACTGGAATTTACTAGGAGAAAACTTCACTATGAACCCAAGCCACTCATACAAAAGGGCAATTAATTTCATTTTATCAAAAAATAGTTCTGTGATATATTTTACTAGTAATATCAAACGTACTGCTTTTCAACAGAGTAGTAGTGGCATCTAAGACTCATTCCTTTTTTTTAAACAAATCAAGGAGGTTAGACTAGATGACCCCCTGCCCAATGTCATTTACAAGTTTATTGTTCTGTGATTCTACAATTTTGTATTCTTGGACTTCTTATAAAAAAATTTAAAAAGTATTCTACAGATTAAATCAAAAATTGATAAAACTAGTATGAAAATTTAGGCAAAAATGGCTGCATTTTCACCACTTTCAATATCTAAATATGAGAAATAGGTTATTTGGGTTCTGGTTGGATGTTCTAAGATAATAGCCATTTCTTTCTTTCTTTTTATCCACTCAGTTTAGCATATTTATTATTTAAATTACGAGGCTGTGATTTGTAAATATATTGCATACAACCATGGCCCTTCAGTGAATTAATCTTCATCTCTGCCATCCTTAAGTCAAAACAGGTCACTTTCGGGAACCATCATTCAGACCTACACTAGAGCCTTCCCTCTGCCCAAAAGATCTCAGTGACACTGTTTAGAGAAAAATTATTAGCCTTATTAAGGATAAAATTGATACTGTCTCCAAATGCAAAACAAAAACTTTAGGAGATTGTCAGTGATTGCATAGTAATCAAATGAATATTCTTTTAAATACTGAGTGGGAAGTGGGTGGGTAGTGTTTGGGCTATTTATGTCATGATTGTAGTCACTGCAATGGAGTTTAGTCTTATCACTGTAGCTACATAAACCAGGTATGACTTAAATAAATCAGAAGAGCCTTCTTGTCTCCTTATAGGATTTGGATTACAAGATTTAACTGATTTGGTTATAGTCTTTTATTATTTTTCCGGGTCTAAGAAAGTTTTTTGCTAAGGTCTGCAGTTTATTAATAATCCCTTTCATAAATGTAATGCAATTCTAACACCTCCAAGAACATTCAGAAATGCTCTCTCTGCTCCAGTTAGAAAATGTCGTGGGAGTTCCAAGAATAGAAAACATTGACCAGGGAATTTAGTACTAGATTGACAGAACTTGGCTGGGACCTGCAAAGCAAAAGCAAGTCTTTCAACTGTGATTTTTCTTCAAGGCTGACTGTAGATTTGCACTATACTTAAGTGCCTTTGAGTAGTGTTTTTACAGAAAATGTACAAAATAACTTTACAAAGACTATTAGATTATCTTCAGACAGCAAAATACAATGAGAAAGTCAAGATCACCTTTTCAAATCTCAAGCTTTGCTGAATCACAATAGGGAACACAGAGGGAAAGCAGGCTGTCTCCACGTACTGATTCAGGAGATAAACCCCAAGGTACACATCTTGCTTGTCTGGCAGGAACACTCCTGGGCAAGAAATCTTTAGAAAGGAAAAAAAAAAAAAAAGGCAAAGAAAGCAAAAAAATAAGAGAGAGAAAAGAAAGAACATGCAGAGTTTGTTTTTATTTAACAGGGCTAGATTCCTCCTAGCTTTCTAGAGGCCCTGAAATGTCCACCATCATCATACTCCCTCACCTGTAACTCCTAGCATCAACATCCTCCCCTTTTCTCTCCAATTTCGTATTGGAAATTCCAATTCCCTCCCACGTCTCCGCCAGGTGTCACAATCGCGCTCTCGCCGGCTCCTCTCCCCGCCCCTCCAGGATGGCTGTGCGGAAGCGGAAGAGGCTGCAGGGCCGCGAGGCCTCTCTCTAGTCCGGCCGGGTCCGGGGTCCGGGGTCCGGGCCGGCGGCCGCGATGGCGACCCCCCGGAGGAGCGTCGAGGGACGGCCGCTGGGCGCCTCCGCCTCGAGCAACAGCAGCAACCCTGGCAGCCCGGCCCATGGCGGCGGCAGCGGCAGGTTCGAGTTCCAGTCCCTGCTCAGCAGCCGCGCCGCGGGCGTCGACCCCACCTGTGCCCGGCTGCGCGCGTCCGAGAGCCCGGTGCACCGGCGCGGTTCTTTCCCACTGGCCGCCGCCGGCTCCTCGCAGGTGCCCCCTCCCTCACTGCCCGATGAGGACCGCATGGACCTGAACCCATCCTTCCTGGGAATCGCCTTGCGCTCCCTGCTGGCCATCGACCTATGGCTGTCCAAGAAGCTGGGGGTGTGTGCAGGGGAGAGCTCGTCTTGGGGCAGCGTGAGGCCCCTTATGAAGCTGCTGGAGATCTCCGGACATGGCATCACCTGGCTGCTGGGCACCCTCTACTGCCTCTACAGGAGCGACAGCTGGGCCGGACGCGAGGTGCTGATGAACCTACTCTTCGCCCTGCTGTTGGACCTGCTGGTGGTGGCCCTGATCAAAGGGCTGGTCCGCAGGCGCCGACCGGCCCACAATCAGATGGACATGTTTGTCACTCTCTCGGTGGACAAGTACTCCTTTCCCTCGGGCCATGCCACAAGGGCCTCCCTGGTGTCCCGGTTCATCCTGAAGCACCTGGTACTGGCCATTCCACTGAGGGTGCTGGTGGTACTGTGGGCCTTCATCTTGGGTCTCTCCAGGGTCATGCTAGGGAGGCACAATGTCACCGATGTGGCTTTTGGCTTTTTTCTGGGCTATATGCAGTATAGCATCGTGGACTATTGCTGGCTCTCACCCCACAATGCTCCGGTCCTCTTTATACTGTGGAATCAACAATGACACCATCTCATTGATTATAGCAACAGGAGAGCTGAAGGTTTCCACATTTGATGATGCCAGCCTAAACCAGCCACCATCCCACTTGCCCCTTTTAGACATTTCAGGCTTCCTTAGGATTTCAGGTATCCCACCATCTTGATGTGTTGCTAGGCCAGAGCACGTGCTAACCATTACTGAAGACAGCCATATTAAGGGAAGCAAAAAAAACAAAACCTATTGTATATTTATTCAACTGTTTGTATCTCTAGGACAACTGCAAAGAAACCAAGCTGGGGACATTATTACCGTTGCTGGTTTTTAAAAGTTGTGTTGTATATTAATCTTGTAAGTTAACATATCACTTGTAAATTGAATTTTGAGAAACACAATCTTCAGTCCATAAATATACATGCAGATAAGTCATGTACTAATCCTAGTCCTTTTTCTGAGTTAGATTTTAAGCAGTATTTTGAAAGTCTAAGACACAGGTTTTTCTAGTTTATGCCCTGAAGATTTATTGCCACTATCAGGGAGATTTCTTCGTAATCCTGATTTTCTTGGTAAGCCTTTTTACTTTATTATTTCTTCCATCTTTGTGGAGTGGGCAGTGAGAAAGATTATAGTACTTTCTCTTCTCTCCCTAAATGCTTTCAAAAGGTCTTTAAATATTGATTTCCCACTATTCTCTAATACTGTTTTTTACCATTCAGAGAGTAAACCAAGAACTACTTAAAGAAACACTTAAGAAAAGGTGGGCATGTCTGTGGTGCCCACAGAAAAGTAAGTATAAGACTCTAGTTTCATGTGTAATTCTGTTGACAACCAATAGCATGGCACAACAGAGGACAGAGAAGCTAAGTTGCTGGGGAAAGTCAGGGAACAGAAAGTTTAGCGGGTAGAACAACCACATATTATTATGTCAGTGACCAGCATGGCAGGAGATGAAACTCTGCTGCCCATCTCTACTGAATAAAGAATAACATTCCTCTATCCAGTAATAAAAAAAATGGGAAAATGATGTGATTCTTTTCAATGTACATGCATAAGCTTTTTCATATATGCCATGAGGATTACCCTGTATACTATACTTTTATAAATGGAATTCCATTTTCCTGTATACAGCATACTTTGTGTAACAGTATTTAACTTGAAATTCATCAGGGGAGCTTGCTGCTATATCAGACACTAGGTAAAACTCCTAAATTTCTGTTTACATTGATCTTTATATTTAAAGCTGTTCATCTACATTGCCTCCGCAAATCGTAAGACCAAAGACTACCAACTATGTGGTGGACTTTACTCATTATTATTTGACCTAAAAAGAGATACGTGCTTTAAATGCTGCTGTACCTGAAAAAGAAAACCTACTTATAGAACTAGTGTCTTCAGAAAATAATGACCAATTATTTTGGCATTTATAAATAGGATTATGGACTTTGACATACAAGATGCAGACAGGAACCTGGAGAACGATTGTGATAGATAAGTAGGTTCTGATTTGGGGGAAGCATGAACTTTCTGAGAGAGGCACACTAAAAGAGGAATAGCTACTCCTAAATAAAATATTTCACATTTCCACAATACCCTGAACACGGACTACCTCTTCATTTGCTGAATTAGCCAAACTGTGAATCTAAGTGGTTTGGGGTTTGTTGTTTAACCTTAGAGAGATTCTTCATTGTAATTGCAGCAATATTCAGGCCAAATATTTGAAAGCAACTGTATTTCCTCTTGCAATGTCCACAAGTCTGAATATTAGGGGCTTATCTTCTGGTTTGTAGTTATACTTCTGGAATATCCTGTGTTAGCTGCTGGAATCTGAGTTTGCTGGCTTTTAAAGCACAGATCAATTCAATTGACTTTCTGGAACATCCTAAGTACTGTAGAGTAGATAACTGATTTCTTTGTTAATTGTACACTGAGGAATGCTTTTTAAAAATCAAAATAAAATTAACCAATAATGTTAGAGATGAAAACTTAATTTTTGCCTGTATGTGAGAAATATCACTTGGCTTCTCCAGAGATCCTTCACCTTCTGCAGTTTTGAGAGCTTGCAATTAATAAAGCACAATTGATATGGTCTGGCCTTATTTTCTGTCAGCAAAATGGAACAAAATCAGGAAAATTGTATTACCTTTGTTTCACAGCTGCATGTATGATGAAACCCTTAGCATTTGTCAATTGTATGGAAGCTAGCCAGATTCCACAGCAGTGTCCTGTTAGCCTTATAGTCTGATGGTAGCCATCAGAGAAGTCCCTAGCACCTTGGAGACAAAGCTGAATGCCAGTCTGTCACTAACTACAGAAGGATGGGAAAATGGAAGCAGAACAACACTGTCTCCCAAATAAGAACAATGAAGTCCTCCTGCCGCAGTACCTAATTTAGGAAGGATTTGGTGGATAATTATAGAACATTTGTTGACTGATTTCCCTTTTTGAATTAGCAAACCAAAGCCATCCCTAGGGGGAAATAGACAATATTTGGTTGGCTCATAAATGTGACAAATTATCAGGAAGTAATGAGGCTTTCAAAAATTAAATTATTCCATGGTTATTTAAAGGAGAAGTTTTAAAATCCTTTCACAAATCTTAATCCTGAAAAGAGAAAAGAAAATCCTACTTGGAATTAAGGCACTGTTGTTTTAAAACAACAAACATTCAGAATGAAGCTAAGAAACATGTTGGCTTTGGGGGGAAAAAATGGAATAGGTTGATCTGAATTAAAGGTTAGGGAGTCCAGGAATACAAATATAGAGAAATCTTAGGGACAAAGGTACGATCTGTCCCAAAAGAAAATAATGTGTGCCGGGCGCGGTGGCGCATGCCTGTAATCCCAGCACTCTGGGAGGCTGAGACAGGAGAATCGCGAGCTCAAAGCCAGCCTCAGCAACGGCGAGGCGCTCAGCAACTCAGTGAGACCCTGTCTCTACATAAAACACAAAATAGGGCTGGGGATGTGGCTCAGTGGTCGAGTGCCCCTGAGTTCAATCCCCAGTACCAAAAATAATGTGTGTGTGTTAGGTGAGAGAGGGGTGGTGAAAACTACGGGGCACCATTTGAGTCTGATTTGGGGTTAAGGAGCAGAAATTTGCTAATCTCTTACCGCCCTGATCTGCAGCTCCACCACCGCCTCCAGAGGCATCGTTCCCTGCGCGGGTGAAAGGACTGGAATGACAAGATCCTTTGCGCTGAGTCTTGAACCAATTTTCCTTAGTTTAGCTCAACCCTTGGGGCAAGTGTTCCCAGAAACTTCCCTAGCCCCCACCCCCTCGATCCCCCATCAGACCCTCCCAGCCCGGGTCCCTCCCACCGGGACTGGTCTCTCACAACCCGCGCTGGAGCGTAGGCTTCCAGAAGACAGAAGCGTCGCGTTGCCATGGACACTCTAACGCGCAACCTTCGACCCTGGAACGTGAGCAAGGACCGGCACACTGCCTGGAACGCGCAGGCGGGTCGCGGCTTCCCGGGCAGCAGCTATCTGCAGTGACCAGCTGGGTGCTGGCGCGGGACCCCGGTCAGGTGTTTAGAGCACTAGTTTCTGTCCATCAACTGTTTGGCCCCAATCACTATGTTTAAATGTTTACAGTTTCCTTTCTAACAGTGGAAAGAAATCATAGTTCCCATATAATTTAAGTACTATACACTTTTAGTAGTTACTACTCCCAGGCCCTGGAATTTCTGTTAACAATTCCAATTTAATATGGTTATCTGTCCCTGAAGGTACTTGTTAGTTTTTTAAGAAGCTTAGGAGTAGCCAGTGACCACCGCTTCAGTAAGATTTGAGTGAAGAAAGGCTGACTGACAGCACTTCCCTCCCTCATGGTGATTTGCCAAGCAGTGCCTCCTCTCCCTCAAGGTGTTCCGTCCAGTGGCTGAGCTGAACAAGTGAAATGTATCTTTCCCACAGTGCCCTCAGTTCCATGCATGTCCCCCCAACTCAGAGAGGGATTTTATGTTAGATGGCAGAAACAATGACATCATCACATTAGCTTGCTTAGTTTGCTTCTATTACCAGCATCCCAAGGAGCAACTGTCCTAATGAACATGCAAAAAAGTAGCTTTCTCAGATAACACTCACTCTAGTTCCCAGTGTGCATAAGAGAAAGCCAGTGTACTTCAAGATAAAATGTGTCTGGATTTTCCAGCCCAAGATTTCTCTCATTGTTCCCTTAACTTGGCTAGATTTGGGGGGATAGGGGGAATTCAGGGACATAGTGTATTATTTGTCGCTGCCCCGATTTGCTTTAGTGACAATAGAATGGTTACACTGTAAAATCTGTCAGAGATGGCAGGCAAAGTAAGAGTTTTGAACTGGTAGAGGAAATCATGTTTTTTCCTATTCATTGTATTTGATAAACAAAAATGAAGGAAGGGAGGAAGGATCCACCACTTCCAGCCAATTGAAAAAATCTAGGAGGACCAATGGTATCTCTGAAAACAACAACAAAAACACTTAAGTTGTGTTATCATTTATCACTAATATTTTGCATTGGAAATTTATGCAATTGGAAATGGTACAGACAGATGTCCCTAGAGAAGAATTGGGTCTTTATTTTGGTCATTGACATTCCTTTCCCTGGAAGGGAAAAACTCAGTGTGATGATGTTACTCTTCCCATTCCTAGCGTGTTATGCTTGGCTCCCCTCCCTCCCTCCTCCATACCAAGAGATATACAGGTGGATGCCTGGATTCCTATAATCCAAAGATCTGATTTGTTAACTTACAACAGCTCACTGGTACAAGACCTGTGATGAAGTCACCAACACCAATACTAACATATCAAGGAGAGGGACAATAAATACACATTTATGAATAAGTAACTGGAGGTATACTTCAGGGGAAAATCAACCTTTATTGAAGATCTACAAAGAGCTAGTCACATGGTATATAATTCATTTCATTCCCACAATAACTCTGAGGGATATGTTATCATCCCAATTTTATAGATGGAGAATCTAAAGCCAAATAGCCTTTTGTCCAAGGGTACACAATAAAGAGAACAGTTATATTTAATCGAGATGTGCCCTACCACAGCACTGCCGCTAAAACATTAACATTCTATTGATCCCTACAGACACACTGCCCATCCCATCATATGCTATTTCGAATCTTTAACTCTTGATACAATTGGACTCTCCTTGCTTGTTTTTATGGCCTAGCCCTGGTACTGGTTTCCCTCCGGCTCTCTGACCATTCTTCTTATCTCTGTGTATCCTATTCTACCTGGCCAAGCAGTTTTTCTAGGTCCTTTGTTTTCCTCACTATGTATCCTTTAGGGATGTCAGCCAATGTAAGTATTAATTAACATATGTACACAGATTTACAGATCCCATACAGCTTTCTCTGATAGGGTGGAATCTTCCTATTACAAGATATTCATCTATATCCCCTTTGGACCAATTCCCACAATAGTAGTTTCACATTTGCTCCTGTGATTGCTGATTGCTGTTTATCTCCATAATCTGTTAACTCTATATGGCTACGTGTTTGAACCATGAATAATTTGCATTGCAGATGCTCAATAAATATCTTGGAATAGATGTTAAGTGTAGAGATGATCTACAGTCTGTAAAGCTTAATTGCACAGATAAAGCGTGGCCTCACCACATCAGGGCAAGCTAAATATGTCCAATGAGAAGGGATCAGGCACAACTGTTTTTGCTAATTTGCTGTGGAGATATTCATTGAATCAATAGAGAATATATTTAAATTAAGTATAAATTAAACATATTTATTTATACTTAATTTCCCCTACCATGGTCATCTCCAACTCCCATATGCCATAGCAATATGGAAGTACTACATACACAATGCCTCTGGTCAATCTTACAAAGTAATTAATCAGTGAGGCTGCTACCTCTGCCAGAGGTCAAGCAAAACCATTCAAGGGTTGGACGGTCACCACTTCAAAAGAATGGCTTCATTAACTGTGTAAGTACCTCTTGGTGGCAGCAAACAGATCTTAGTGAACCAACCACTTCTATTCCCTGAGTGTTTCTGCAATGCACCTTGATCAGAAGTGATATCAGCATTGCAGAAATGACACATCAGTACATCCTGTTCACATCCTGGCCCCAGATGAAAAAATTAAACCTTGCTCCAAATGAGAATTTGCCAAAATGCAAATTAGCAAAGACCAACAATGTGACAATCTGATAATTATGACTGAGATTTTCCTTTTAACTAAAAAGCTAATTATAAGACACAAAATTATAAACATTTCCTTTCAAATAATAGTATTCATATGAAGGGAAGAAATTATTTTTTAAGGCACTAATGGGCAGGACATGGAAAAACACATTGTTGGTTGGAGTGTAAATACATGTATTTGTTTTCTCTGGTTACTATATCAAATGACTGCAGATTTGGGGGCTTAAAATAAGACAAATTTATTATCTTCCTTTTTTTTTTTTTTGTACTGGGGATTGAACTCAGGGGCACTCTGCCACTGAGTCACATCCCCAGCCCTATTTTGTATTTTATTTAGAGACAAGGTCTCACTGAGTTGCTTAGTGCCTCACCATCACTGAGATTGAGACTGGCTTTGAACTTGCGATTTTCCTGCCTCAGCCTCCTCAGATACTGGGATTACAGGAGTGCGCCACTGTGCCCAGCTTATCTTCCATTTTGGGGGTTCCCACTGAGCTAAAATTGAGGTCCAGCAAGGCTATATTCCTTGCCTTTTCTGTGTCCCTGTATTTCCACTTTTAAAAGCTGCCTATATTCCTTGGCTCCAGGCTCCCTTCCTCTATCTTCAAAGCCAGCAACATCAAGCCAAGTTTTTCTCATGCTGCCATATCTCCCTGGTTCTCTCCTCCATTTTTGAGGATGTTTATGATTACATTGGGACTAGTCAGATAATCCAGATCAGGTCCTTATATTGAAGTCAGTTGATTAGCACTTTACTTCCATCTGAAACCTTAATTTCCTCTTTATTAAGTAAGATAATAGGTTCCAGGGATTATGGACATCTTCTTGGGCCATTATTCTGTCTACCACATATAATTTCTTAGGAGAGAAATTTCATAATGTCTATCAAAAGTATTAATTTGGCTCAGTGATTCCACTGCTAGAAATTTATCCCATGGGAATGCTTTCACAAAAACACAAAGACATATGCTGCACCAGTATTCACAATTAAAAAATACTAGAAACCGGGCTGGGATTGTAGCTCAGTGGTACAGCGCTTGCCTTGCATGCATGAGGCCCTGAGTTCAATCCTCAGCACCACATACAAAGCAATAAAATAAAGACATTGTGCCCATCTACAACTAGAAAAATATTTTTAAAAAATACTAGAAACCAATGAAAATATTCATTAAGCAATCTGATAGAATCAATTATGAGTTAGCCACATGTTGAAATATTACACAGCATGGAAAAAGAATGAGGAAGAGCTATAAATCCTAACAGTAAATAATCTCTAAAATATAGAACTAAGAAAATAATGAAATAATTTGTAACTAACAAAATAATGAAATAATTTGAAATGATGAATATATAAGAGCATGGCACAAAAATGCGTATAATATGCTGCCTTTTGGGAGGGGAGAATATTATGTGTTCCTATGTGCTTAAAATATTCCTGAAAAAATTACAATGGAAACTGCTAATAATATTTGCCTCTGGGAAGAGGATCTGGGGTAGAGAAGTAAAAGGAATATTTACCTAAACAAACAGGAAACATAAAACAATAGAAAAGATGAATCTGGGAATATAGGAAGGAGCAAGAACTGACTCCTTCAGCTTTTGGGGCCATATTTTATGTATAGCATGCCACAAAAGTATCCATGCAAGTATTTCTGCCACTTCTGCTTCCAGGACAGAATTTCTATTTGTTTGTTTTGTTTTTTGTGTTTTGTTAATTCTGTGATCCTATCCCAGAGGCGCTAACACCCATGAAATGATAGGCAAACTTTCCTGTATGTGCAAATGTGTATTGCTCTGGGAAAAAGAGCCTGTAGCTTTCTTCGGTGTAGCTTTCTTCGCCATCAGAAAGGGTAGTCAAATCAGGTTTTAGAGTCACCACTCAGGGCATACTGAGCCCTCTAACTTTCTATCAGTTCTCCATCATCAGCTACCTGAGTTATCTGATGAGGCACAGGCAAGGAAAGAGGGCCTTCTCTCTATCATAGGCAGACCTCCTTATTACAGCTAGTTGTCTCCAAAAGCAGCTAAATTCCATAAGTGATTCTTAAAAAAGACCTTCAATTCCTTTTTAAGCCATTTATTTATGTCTGAACTCAGTGGACTAATTTCTTGGGCCCTAAAATCCTTGAAATCAGTGAATTATTCATTAGTAAGTGAGAAAAACACCAGCAGATTGAATTTCCAAGGTGAATTGTGATTCACCAGCATTTGTGAAAAATGCATACAGAAAAGAAAAAAAAAAAAGAGAGAAAGACCCAAGTGTATGGAACAATGGATTGCTTCAGCAGTGATGCATTTCCAGAATGCTGATTTTGTTTTGTTTTGTGTTTAGGCACAGATCCAGTGTCCAGACCCAAGAAATAACTGTCTTTTATATTTGTCCTCTTCAAAGTCTTACTTTAAAATGTTCTTTCACAGTTTAGCTTTCTCACAGTCTGATATACAGAGAACATTTTGCCTTTTTGACTTTTACTTTGAATGTGTAAGAGTTTGATGAATTGTACTGGGTTCTTTCCTTCGTTCTAACAAACTGCATGAAGATGAAATTTATATATATATTTTTAAAGGTTACTGTTAAGCTGGGTGCAGTGGTGCATGTCTGTAATCCCAACAGCTCTCGGGAGACTGAGGTAGGAGGATGGAGAGTTCAAAGCCAGCCTCAGCAAAAGCAAGGCACTAAGCAACTCAGTGAGACCCTGTCTCTAAATAAAATACAAAATAGGGCTGGAAAAGTGGCTCAGTGGTTGAGTGCCCCTGAGTTCAATCTCCAGTAACTCCCCCCCCCCCAAAAAAAAAGGTTACAGTTAAAGTCATATCCTTTCGGAAAACTTTCCATGAGCAGGATCAGTCCTAATATTGCTCTACATCACTGTAGGTAGTATCAAGTACCTCTCCGTATGATTCATAGGAAGCATCTATGAAGCACTTTTGCTAAGAAAGTTCAAGTTGAATCTAATCAAGCTACTATAGCTGCATTGCTCAATATGCTGGCTATGTATAATTATTTCAATGAACCAAAACTAAATAGATTTAAAGCTCAGTTCCTTGCTTGCACTTGTCATATTCAAAGTGCTCAGTAGCCACATGTGGTTAGTGACTATGTATTATATTAGTTACTGCAAATAGAATATTTCCATCACCAAAGAGTGTTCTAGTGAGTAGCACTGCTCTAAAGCTAACTTCACTTGAAGCAAATATGGGGGTTAGAAGAACATGTTCATGACAATAATATCTAGAATGTGGGACACTGTATAGAACAACTGTCTCAGTCTGTAGGAAGTCAATGACATTAAAAAAGAAAAGGAGAAGGAAAGGGAAAAGAAGAGGAAGAAGTAGTACTAGTTGTGAGGAGAACTTCTCTAGATTAGAAGATAGTTGAGACCTAATAACTAATTATAATACGCGGACTTTGTTGGAATGCTAATTTGAATAAACTAACTTATAGAATATTTGAAATTATCAGGAAAATTTGATTATGGTTTAGTATTAAATACCAAAGAATTAATTTTGATAGGTATGATAAAATCTTTGTGTTTATATAAGACAAATATTAACATTGTTTAGAGATGCATATTAAGTTATATAGTGGTAAAATGATCTAACGCTAAAGTTTTGATTTCAAGTATTCAGTAAATGCACAAAAGGAATAGATACAACAAATGTAGAAAAATCTTGATAATTATTGAATCTGGGTGATGGACATATGAAGCTTTTATACTTCTGTAGTTATATGTGTTTAAAAATATTCACAGCTGGGTGTTGTGGCACTCACCTGTAATCTCAGCTACTCAAGAGGCTGAGATAGGAGGATTGCAAGTTCAAGGCCAGCCCGGGCAAATTAGCAAGACCCTGTCTTAAAATAAAAATAACTGGGATTGTAGTTCAGTGGTAGAGTACTTGACTTGCATGTGTTAAGTCCTAGGTTTGAGCCCCAGTACCAGAAGAAAAATTCATAATCACAACTTTTAAAAATAAACATATACTTAAGTAAAAAAAAAAAAACTATCATAACCTTTTGTGGAATTTCTGTCTTAAAATAGCCTGACAAAAACATTCTTGGGGAGACTGACCATGCACACATAGAGGAGGAGACCAACCATGCTGCAGCCCCCCATCTACTAACCAGTGGCTGTCCCTGGCTACTTCTGTCTAGAGTCAACAGCCAGGACCAGGAAGATCATCCCTGAGGTCCCTGCAGGCCCAGTTATATCAGAGGTGAGGTATTGGTAACTTGTAGTGACACTACAAGATTATAGGGTAGAAACTATAATATCTCAGATCAACACTGCTAGAGAGGAAGACACAGGAACAACATGAAAAAATAAGGGAAGAAAATACGCCAAACAAGATGCTACAATAATAGAATCCATTGACAGCACAGTAGATGAAATGTCAGAGAAGTTCAGAACATACATAATTAAAATGATCTGTGAAGCACAGAATAATTTAGGAGAGCAATTACTGACAACAATTGATTGATCCAACAAAGAGATTAGTGAGCAAATACAGGCAACTATTGATCACTCCAACAAAGAGATAAGAGAGCAAATATAGGGAGCAAAAGATTACGTCAAGAAAGAGATAGAGACTTTGAAAAAAAAAAAACAAGCAAAATCCTTGAAATGAAGGAAACAATAAACCAAATAAAAATTCAAATAAAAACCAAATAAAAATAAAAATAAAGACTAGATAACTCAGAAGATAGAACCTCAGACAATGAAGACAAATATATAATCTTGAGAATAAAGTTAACCACACAATGAAGATGGTAAGAAACCATGAACAAAACATAAGAATTATGGGATAACATCAAAAGACCAAATTTAAGAATTATTGGGATAGAGGAAGGCACAGAGATACAAACCAAAGGAATGCACAATCTCTTCAATGAAATAATAACAGAAAATTTCCCAAACTGAAAAATGAATTGGAAAATCAAGAAGCTTACAGGACAAATATACAAAACTACAACATATCCACACCAAGGAACATTATAATGAAAATGCCTAGCATACACAATAAGGATAGAATTTTAAAAGTTGCAAGAGAAAGGGCACAGATTACACACAAGGAGAAACCAATTCAGATTTCAGCAGATTTCTCAACCCAGACCCTCAAAGCCAGGAGATCCTAGAACAATATATACCAAGCTCTAAAGAAAATGGGTGCCAAACAAGAATCTTATACCCAGTAAAATTAAGCTTCCAATTTGGTGACAAAATAAAAACTTTCCATGATAAACAAAAGTTAAAAGAATTCACAATGAGAAAGCCTACACTAGAGAACATTCTCGGCAAAATATTTCATGAGGAGGAAATGAAAAACAACAATGAAAATCTGCAAAGAGAAGGGCTACACTAAAGGAAAAGCCAATCAAAGGAGAAACCAAGTCAAGTGTAAAACCAAAAAATACACCAAAATGAATGGAAATACAAAGCATGTTTCAGTAATAACCCTGAATGTTAATAGCCTAAACTCATCATTTAAAAGACACAGACTGTCAGATTGGATTTTTTAAAAAGACTCAACAATATGTTGTCTTCAAGAAACTCATCTCATAGAAAAAGATGTCCATAGGCTGAAGGTGAAAGGATGGGAAAAAGTATACCACTCCAATGGACCATGTAAACAAGCAGGGGTCTCCATCCTTATATCAGATAAAGACTTCAAACCAAAGATAGTCAGAAGAGATAAAGAAGGACATTTCACACTGCTTAAGGGAACCATACATCAAGAAGACATAACACTCATAAATATTTATGCCCCGAACAATGGAGCATCCACATATACCAAAAAATCCTTCTCAAATTTGAGAATCAAATAGACCACAGTGCAATAATACTGGGTGATGTTAACACACCTCTCTCACCACTGGACAGATCTTCCAAACAAAAACGAAACAAAGAAACCATAGAATTCAATAATATAATCAATAATTTAGAATTAACAGATGTATACTGAATATTTCACCCATCAACAAGAAAACACACTTTTTCTCAGCAGCACACAGATCCTTCTCTAAAACAGACCATATGTTATGCCACAAAGCAACTCTTAGCAAATACAAAAAAATAGAGACACTACCCTGCATTCTATCAGACCATAAAGGAATGAAATTAGAAATCAATGACAAAATAAAAAATAGAAGCTACTCCACCACCTGGAGACTAAATAATATGCTATTGAATGATGCATGGATAACAGAAGACATCAAGGAGGAGATAAAAACATTCTTCAAGGTAAATGAGAACTCTGATACAACATATCAAAATCTTTGGGACACTATGAAGGCTGTGTTAAGAGGAAAGTTCACTGCATTGAGCTCATTCATTAAAAGAAGAAAAAATCAAGAAATAAATGACCTGACATTACATCTCAAAGCTCTAGAAAAAGAACAACAAATCAACACCAAAAGAATAGAATACAGGAAATAATTAAAATCAGGGCTGAAATCAATGAAATTGAAATAAAGGAAACAATTTAAAAAATTGACAAAACAAAAAGCTGGTTCTTTGAAAAAATAAATAAAATTGATAAATTCTTAGCTACCCTAACAAAAAGGAGAGAGAAAACTCAAATTACTAAAATTCAAGATGAAAAGGGAAATACCACAACAGACACTATTGAAATACAGAAGATAATTAGAAACTACTTTGAAAAGCTATACTCCAGTAAAATAGAAAATCCTGAAGACACCGACAAATTTCTAGGGGCATATGATCTGCCCAAACTGAATCAGGAGAACATACACAACTTACACTGATCAATTTCAAGCAAGGAAATAGAAGACGCCATCAAAAGCTTACAAACCGTGCTGGGATTGTAGCTCAGTGGTAGAGCGCTTGCCTTGCATGCATGAGGCCCTGGGTTCGATCCTCAGCACCACATACAAAGCAATAAAATAAAGACATTGTGTCCATCTACAACTAAAAAAAAAGTTAAAAAAAAAAAAAAACCTTACAAACCAAGAAGAGCCCAGGACCAGACAGATTCTCAGCAGAGTTCTACATGACCTTCAAAGGAGAATTAATACCAATACTCCCCAAATTATTCCATGAAATAGAAAAGGAGGGAACCCTTCCAAACTCATTGTATGAGGCTAGTATCACTCTGGTTCCAAAACCAGACAAAGACACATCAAACAAAGAACACTTCAGAACAATATACCTGATGAACATTGACGCAAAAATTCTCAATAAAATTCTGGCAAATCCTATACAAAAACATAATAAAAAGATAGTGCACCACAATCAAGTGGGTTTCATCCCAGGTATGCAAGGTTGGTTCAACATACAGAAATCAATAAATGTAATTCATCACATTGATAGACTTAAAGTCAAGTATCATATGATTATCTCCATAAATACTGAAAAAGCATTTGACAAAATACAGCACCCTTTCATGTTTAAAACACTAGAAAAACTAGGGATAGTAGGAACATACCTCAACATTGTAAAAGTTATCTATGGAAAACTGAAAGCTAACATCATCCTCAATGGGGAAAAACTGGAAGCATTCCCTCTGAAAATGGGAATAAGACAGGAATGTCCTCTTTCACTACTTCTATTCAACATAATCCTTGAAACTCTAGCCAGAGCAGTTAGACAAACAGAAGAAATTAAAGGGATAAGAATAGGAAAAGAAGTTGTTAAACTATCATTATTTGCCAATGACATGATTCTTTACCTAGAGGATCCAAAATTTTCCACCAGAAAACTTCTAGAACTAATAAATGAATTCAGCAAAGTAGCAGGATATAAAATCAATACCCATAAATCAAACACTTTTCTCTACATCAGTGATGAATCCTCTGAAAGAGAAATTGGAAAACTACCCCATTCACAGTAGCCTCAAAAAAAAAAATGAAATACTTCAGAATCAGTTTAACAAAAGAGGTGAAAGAACTTTACAATGAAAACTATAGAACACTAAAGAAAGAAATTGAAGAAGACCTTAGAAGATGGAAAGATCTCCCATGCTCTTGGATAGGCAGAATCAATATTGTCAAAATGGTCATCCTACCCAAAGCACTATACAGATTTAATGTGATTCTAATTAAAATTCCAACATCATTCTTTATAGAAACAGAAAAGGTAATCATGAAATTCATTTGGAAAAATGAGAGACCCAGAATAGCCAAAACAATCCTTAGCAAGAAGAGTGAAGCTGGAGGCATCACAAGACCAGATCTTAAACTATATTACAAAACTATAATAATAAAAACAGCATGGTATTGGCACCCAAATAGGTAGATCAATGGTATAGAATAGAAGACACAGAGACAAACCTACATAAATACAGTTATCTCATAGCAGACAAGGTGGCAAAAACATACACTGGAGAAAAGATAGCCTCTTCAACAAATGGTGCTGGGAAAACTGGAAATCCATATGCAGCAAAATGAAACTAAACCCATATCTCTCACCATGCACATAACTCAACTCAAAGTGGACCAAGAACCTAGGAATTAGACCAGAGACCATTCATCTAGTTGAGGAGAAAGTAGGACCAAATCTTCATCATGTCACATTAGGCCCCGACTTCCTTAATAAGACTCCTAAATCACAAAAAATAAAAGCAAGAGTCAATAAATAGGATGGATTCAAACTAAAATGATTCCTCTCAGCAAAAGAAACAGTCAATGAGGTAGGTGAACAGAGAGCCTACATTCTGGGATCAAATTTTTGCCACATGCACATCAGATAGAGCACTGATATCCAGGATATATAAAGAAGTCAATAAACTTAACACCAAAAAACCAAACAACCCAATCAATAAATGGGCTAAGGAGCTGAATGGAAACTTCTCAGAAGATATACAATCCATCAACAAATATATAAAAAAGTTCAACATTTCTAGCCATTAGAGAAATGCAAATCAAAACTAAGATTTCATCTCATGCCAGTCAGAATGGCAGTTATCAAGAATACAAACAACAGCAAGTGTGGTGAGGATGTGGAGGAAAAGGCATACTCATACATTGCTGGTGGGACTGCAAATTGGTGCAACCAATCTGGAAAGCAGTATGGAGATTCCTTAGAAAATTTGGAATAGACCCACCATTTGACCCAGCTGTCCCACTCCTTGGTCTATACCCAAAGGACTTAAAAACAGCATAGTACAGCAATGAAGCCACTTCAATGTTTATAGCAGCACAATTCACAATAGCTAAATGTGGAACCAACCTAGAAGCCCTTTGATAAATGAATGAATAAAGAAACTGTGGTATATATATATATATATATATATATATATATATATATATATATACACACAATGGAATATTACTCAGCAATAAAAGAGAATAAAATTATGGCATTTGCAAGTAAGTGGATGGAGTTGAAGAACATCATGCTAAGCGAAGTTAAGCCAGTCCCAAAAAACAGAAGGCTGAATGTTCTTTCTTCTAAGTGTATGCTGATCCATAATGTGGGAGGGGGCATGGGAAGACTGGAGAAACTTTGGTCAAAGGGGAGGGAAAGAAGGGGATGGCACATGGGGGCAGGAATGATGGAGGAATGCGATGGACAACAATGTCCTAGGTTCATGTATGACTGCACTACATGGTGTAACTCTATATTGTGTTACAGAGAAGTGTTACAGAGAAGTGAAAAATTGTGCTCCATTTGTGTACAATGAATCTAAATGATTTCTGCTGTAATGTAAACCTAGTTAGAATAAATTTTTAAAAATTAAAAAAATAAAAAAATCATGTTAACCTATAATGGGGGAAGCATGGGATGAGTGGAGGAATTTTGGATGGGCCAAAGGGTAAGGAGGAGAGGAGGGGGCATGGGGATAGGAAAGATGGTGGAATGTGACGGAGATCATTACCCTAGGTACATGTATGATTGCATAAATGATGGGATGCTACCTTGTGTACAAAAAAAAATAAAGCATTTCTGGTGGCACTACTTGCAGTTCTCTTTGATAGATGTCTCACATAGAGAGAAAGCATGGTGGATCTTTTCATCTCGAATGTAGGTAAGTTAAGCAAATTATTGTGGTATGTAACATTTTAAAGTAAATGAGTGGGAAATCCATTTAAAAGGTGAAAGAAGTACTGTGTTGTAAGCACAGTCTCCCAGTCCAAAACAGGAGCTGGAACTTGAGTATTTCTTTAAGTATACCCACTTCTCTAGAAATTCTCCCAGTATTGGGAGTGTTTTCAAGGAAACAAATCAAATTACAATTGAATGGCTTCTAACAATCCTGAAGTCATTTGGGATCTAAACCTACACATGACATCTGTTTTATAAAACTTTATTAGAGTTCAGGAGTCAGACTATGTTAGTTTTTGCCTTGTGTTTAATACACTAGCATTTGTAGGCTTAATACTTAAATAATTATGACCCATAAACTTGTCCTCAAAGACTGCTCTTGGACATTTTGTACTACGTAGTCCTTCTATTTAAAAGTAATTTCTACTGAGAAAAAAACTAATTTGTTCCTTAAGTTTCAGCTGGCCAGCACTATATATATGTGAATAGTAAGCAAATTATCACACAAGCAATTTCTAAGAAACTTTATTTTCCAACATTACAAAAGGCAGAAAAGAGTATCATTAAGTTCCAAAACTTGTAAAAACAAAGAAAGAAAGAAAGAAAGAAAGAAAAGAAAAGAAAAGAAAAGAAAAGAAATAAGAAAGAAAGAAAGAAAAGAAAAGAAAAAACAAGACAAGACAGAGGCAGGCCTGGTATTTGGGAATGTTGCTCAGAGGTAGAACACTTGCCTAGCATGCAGAAGGCCCTGGGTTTAATCTCCAGTACCATATAAACAAATAAAACTTGCAAAATTTTAAAAAGTGTCTACTGTGCTTGGACACAAGATTTATGCTTTGAAAACAGCAATGGCTCAAGATGAGGTTACTTCTTATGTGATTATATGTATTTGTCTCCTACCAAAAATATAACTCTTTGTGTTCCATTTTGGTTCTCTTCTGCCTTTATTTAATCTTGCATCTTTGATTTTTATCCTCATATCCATCTATTTATTCCTATTTCCATCCATATATTCAGGGCATATTCCTTGAACACCTACTATGTACCAGGCACTGTTCTGAACAATTTAGGTACAAAGGTGAAAAAAGTAATCTATGCTCATGAGCTTACATTCTAGTGCAGGAATAAACTTAATAATTAACAAGTGAGAATAAATAGTAAAAGGATAATGAAGGGCAAGAAAGAAATATCCAAAGTGATGAGATAGAAGGTTACAGGTTAGAGAGGAAATAAGAATTTGGCTTAGATTCAGTGGCTGGCTTGGCTCCCTAAGGATATGACATTTAACCTAAGACCTAAAAAAAGAAGCATGACCACTAGCCAAAACTTTCAAGAACTAAGTGAAAAGATATGCAGGTAAAAGCAGCATCAAATGTAAAGGGCCAAGAGTCAGGAAAGAAATTGGTTTATTTCAGGAACCAAAAGGAGGCCAAAGATCATACAAAGAAAGCCCTGGGGAGGGGAAAACTAGGCAGGGGAGGGGGTCGGGAAATGTCACTCAAATTACACTACCACTACCTTGCACAGGAATTTAGACAGTTGTGGCACACAGTGCCTACTTCATGCCTGCAATGTCTTCTTCCTTGCTAAAAGAACCCCAGTTTTGTTTGGGTGGAAATGCATCCAATTCCATGGAATGAATTATTATTCAGTAAATTCTGGCCAATGAGATCTAAGAAAAGAAAGGTTTGGGGAAAGGAGTAGGATCAAGAGCTCTCTTTTCAGATGTGTTAAACTTCAAATGTGATTGAACCATTCAAATAAAAACGTCAAATCGGCAGGTAGACAAGTCTGAAGGACTTAGGTAAAGTTAGGGCTTGCTTTTAGTTTGGTAACTATGAATACACAGGTATTATTTAAGGATAGAGGGATAGATAAAATCCTCTCCACTGGTCAAAATTTGAGGGATTCCAAAATTAGAGATCAGCTAGAAATGAAAGAGTTTGAGGAGAAGTATTCAGAGGCAGAAGGAAAACCATTGCCAACAATAACACTAATAACAACTTGGCATTTATATAACATTTATATTGAATTTAAGGTTTATATAGAGCTTAACTTTATGCCAGGCACTGCTCAAAGCACTTTGTGTGGCTTCAAAGAAGCAAAGAGAAAAAAGTTTTTCCTTTTCTCTCCTCCTTCTCATTTTCTCCTTTGGCTTTCACTTCTAAATTCAAAAGCCTGAGGTGTAGTGTTTCTCAACTTTTACTTATAGTTAAGTTAAATATTCATTGAAAATATCCAATTGACATAATACAGGAAAGCTAGCTAGAAAATAAGAAGTCTCAGAAACTTTCCTCCCCAGCCTTACCCACCAGAGGTAATCACGTTTCTTGTATACCCTCCAGAAATTTTATACACACACACACACACACACACAAAGACTAGTTTTTGTTGATTTGTTTTTGGTACTGTGGGTTCAATTCAGGAGCTCTTTACCACTGAGATACACACCCAGTCCTTTTTATTTTTGAGACAGGGTCTCACTAAGTTGCTGAGGCTGGCCTCCAACTAATGCCTCAGGCTCTGGAGTTGCTAGAATTAAAGGCATAGGCCACCGCACTCAGCTGGTGATTTGTTTTTATACAAATAAGATCTCTTTCTTTACATATCCATATATATATATATCTAATTCTGCAACTTGTTATTTAACTCAATTGATTTTGGAGATATTTCTAAATCAGCACATTTATTCTTTTCAGTTGTAGCAATATGCCATAATTTAAGTTCCTCTATTGATAGACGATTCTTTTTTGGCTTTTTCTTCCCACTGAAAAATATCTTTGTAGATAAATCATTGGATACTGGTGCAAAACTTTTGGATAATTTCCTGGGAGTGAAATTACTGAATTGAAACACTTAAGCCTTTCATATTATCGTTACTCTTCCCAAAAGGTTGTACAAATGACATTCTGACAGTATTCCTTGCATGTTGGTCAACATTTGTTATTTACCAGTTTCAAAAATGTGCTTTCTTTTTTCTTTTTTATTAAAGTATCTTTATTTATTTTATGTGGTGCTGAAGATCAAACCAGTGCCTCACACATGTGAGGCAAGTGTTCAACCACTGAGCCAAAATCCCAGCCTTCAAATATATGCTTTCCAACAGACTCAAAGAGTGGCGTTTTGCTGTTCTTATTTGAAACTCTACTAGTAGGGCAGCAAAGTCTGGTTGTTAAACATGCAGATTTTGAAATTACACTTGCTTGGCTGGATTCTAGCCCTTCCTCTTAAAATGTGTCACCTCGGGCATGTTGAGTCTATTTCTTCTCAAAACAAAGGCCGGGGTGGGGGGCACTAATAATACGAACACAAATCTTTAGGATTAAACGAGATATGGAGGACTACAGACGTCCCTACACGTTCAGTACTGGCGTACTCGTCTTAATTTTTTGGAGCCGTGTCCACTCCAGTGTTTTATTTTGGGCGTCCTCTTCCTCACAAATTTTGCAGAACTCTCATTGCGAGTAATTCGAAATGAGAGGAAAATTGGCTCTGCTTTTAAAAATTCTCCCCCTCCAATTTCGCCTTAGACCTACTGGTTTATACATCAATTTTACAGCAACGAGTTGCAGTTTTTAAAAACACGCAAAGTGGACACAGTCCGAGAAACTCCTGAAGGTTAGGATCCACCGTTTTTGGAGTAGGGAGCCTTAGACAACAGTATCTGACGCGAAGCAACACCTCACCACCCGCAGAGCTATCGCAGACACACCGGCAAGCTGAAAGATTCCCGAGACTTAAACGAGAAGGCGTTCCAATTCCAGGCGCAAGACTCGAGACCCGGGTTGCGCCCCCCACAGCCACCCCCACCCGGAAATGACGCACCGAGCTGAGCACTTCTTCTTCCGCCGGTGGCGCGGCCCCGCCAGCGCGGGTGTGCGTCGGCGTCGCTGCCGGCAGAGGGATTCTGGGTAACGGCCCCGGCTGGCTGGGGCGGCTGGCTCCGCGCAGCAGGTTCCATTCACGCCAAATCCGTTGGCAGTGGCGGTTGTAGGGCTGGGACCAGTTGGACATGGAACAACCGTGGCCGCCTCCGGGACCCTGGAGCCTTCCTCGGGCAGAGGGTGAGGCCGAGGAAGAGAGTGACTTGGACGTGTCCCCAGGTTCTCCCCGCTGCCCACCGCTGCCGGGCGGTGGCGCCCAGGTAAGGGGGGCCCACGTTTTGCTGGGGGATGGGTAGATGTTGTCGCTAAGCCCCCTAAAGTGCCGCGTCTCTCCGACCCTCCTCTGTGCCCACTTCTGCACCCACAACAACCCCGGGGGCCTGATGCCATTCCTCCGTTGTTGTAGCATGAAGAAGCGGTAGCCATATATTCATTCCTAACTGCCACCTCCACGCACACATTTTCGCTTACCTTGGATGATCCCTTCTCATCCTTGGAATATGTTCCTCATTCCCTCTTTCCTGGCAGCGCCCAGATTTGGGGCGGCACACACGGTGTAACATTGACCCTTTGTCCTCTTGTGCGTGCTTTTGTCCGAATACTTTATTCTATTAAAGGCCCCAGCGTACTGATGGACGGTTGATAGGGATGGTAAGTGGTGATACTTCAACGTTACACCGAGTCCTGACATAAAGATCTCACGTGCGCTTTCATCCACGTTGACACCTAAGCAAATTCTGTAAACCTCGATTTTGATGCTGGCGCACACCTTCCAGTCGCGTGACTTTCCCTTACAGTTTTGTTTTTAGTTCTGACTGCTTACTGTCATTCTCCAGTAAAAACATATAGGTACAGCCTTTCCCTTTCTGCAGACTCTTCGCTCAGATGCCTAATGCTACTTGTTTCAACCCAGCTTTCTTGTCTCTGAAACTTAACCAAATGTGATATTTAGGATTTTTCTGAGTCCCGTTGTAGGGAGTGCTTACATACTCATCACCTTTTCATGATTTTTCTTTTAACCTGAGTGTTTTGGACTATATTTCGGGATCATAGACTAAACACTATTGTGTTCAACGAAATGAATTGTAGATGTCTGCCTAGGCTTTTTGCAGACTGATGTTCAATAAGAGTATAATAGAATTAATAGCAGTTTTCCCTCAAAACTCATTGTGTTCAATGTTAATGAGTGATTTAAATTGTTCTCCAGCAAGTATAGGATCATCAGTCTTATTTCAGCTAAAGGAGTTGGTTGGCTTCACACAGAAAAATGCTGTTTCATAACCACAGTCTGTACTTCAGCCAGCCAGTCACTGGGAAAATGAGGCAGAGTAAAAGTTGATGTGTCAGTAGTCACCCACTAATTATGGATCACTAGTGTCATCTTTGTACACAAAATGTGTTATAAGACTATAATGTGTTGGGGGGGGGATGTGAGAGAATGAACAGCAGTTGCTGTTGTCAATTTTAAAGGCATATGGATAGAAAAAAGTCTCAAGAATTTCAGTACATTATAATTGAATCACAAAAGTTATTTAAGAGAAACTATTAAAAATGTCTGTATATTAATTTTTATTTGTACACTTACAAACTCATAATAGGTGAAAAATATTTTATAAGTGAATAGGCTTATCTCTTTCACTAAATGTGATTTCCCTGAGGCCACATAGCTAGTTAGTAGCAGAATCAAAATTAAAATTTATGACTCCTGGTCCAGTATTTTTGCCCACCTATCACACTGCTCATCGGGAAGTACTGTAATAAAACTATATTTGGCTGAATTACCTCTAAATAGTCTTTAAATTTGCAAAGTGATTACTAAGTCCAGGTGCAGGTGCTCATTACAACTCTGCTTAGTTTGTCTTGCTGACTTAGGACTTAAATTTTTGAATTAGAATATTTAGGAAGAATGGAATGTTTAATCCAATAAATAGGCATTTTAAGTTTTCTTTAAAAAACTTTGGATTAATTTTTACCAAATATGACAGATTTAGATATTGTAATGTAATAAGCAGTGTATGATTCTGAGATCCAGTTAAGGTAAAAGCAGATTGGAATATAGAGATCGTTTTTGAGAATTTTTAATGTAAAGTTACATTAGTGGACTTTAACCATATTTTAATTTCCTGCATCTAAGACATCAGTAAGGTCATGGATTAAAATATGACCTAATATTTTACTTAGTCATCTGAATACATCTTGGATAGGTTGCCCTAGTAGCCAAATGGTATCTCTGATGGCTATGGAGAAGAATTTAAATATAAATCATTTTTAGTTTGGTTTGATTTAAAAAATAAATATTTGCTTCCACATAATTTGAAAATATAAGGTATGGTATAGCTTTGTCTTTATACCAGTTAAGTTTTATAGTTTCATTTTTCTTTTTTTTTGGCCCCATTTTTAAGCATAGCTAATTTCCAGTTTTTCCTTTGATCCTATTGTAAGATATCCAAAAGTAAAAATAAATGCTTTACTTATTTTACTTGTATGGTACCTGGCCTTCAAATGTGTTGAATGAATAAATAAAAACATCTGCATTCACATTTGTTTCATTAGAAATTTTGGAATTTGCCTGAAAACTCAGGTAGAAGGAGGCCTTATTTGCTACTTGCTTCAGAATTCTTTACCACCTGACCAGTCTGTTTTAAGAAGTGAATATTCATTTATTCATCTAATATTTATTGAATGCTAGCCCCTTAAGAAGCTTAGGGCTGAAAGTACCAATAAGTACAATATTATATGAAAAGCATTAATGTAAAAATTTGTATATCTAAAGTAGGGACAGAATGAATAAGAAAAGGCTTATGGGGTGTCAGAATCTGGAATGGAGATAGGAGTTACTTAGAGCAAGGAGGATTGCCAAATTGAAGGGTGCAACAGGTTGAAGGTGGGAAGAATAAGCAAACAAGTAGAAGAGTACCTGGAACTGAGTCTGGAGAGATTATAGGAAATGAAATCATGAAGGACCATGTCATTTTGCATTTTATTCCAAGACTCTTAAGAATGACTAGTGTGATTGAATTTTTTTTTTTTTTTTGAAAGATGATTCCAGCCTAGTGGAGTGGAGAATAGCTTGAGATAAGACAGGCTATTTGTATAATTCAGGTCTAAAATTATAAGAGCTTTGAATAGTGATATGGGAACAGATTGAAGAGAAATTATTCTGAATAAGTAGTTTGAAGTTGATTTATACTTGACCAAGAAATCATAATGTGCTTTCAGCTTTTTGACTACCATATTGCTTTACATGCAGCAATTAAGTAAATACTACTGGTGACCTGGTGACAGATGCCTGTAATTTCAGGATGAGACAAGGCAAGAGGATCACAGGTTCAAGACCAGCCTCAGCAATTTAGCAAGTTCCTCAGCAACTTAGTGAGACTCTGTCTCAAAGAAATATATATAAGATAAAAAATAAAAAGAATATAGCTCAGTAGTAGAGTGCCCCTGTATTCAATCCTAAGTACCACCCAATAAACAAAGAAAATAAAATATTAAAAATCTGTAATTATTGCTCTTTCTGAGTAGTATAGAATCACCTGAGTAGAACAGTTGGCACTTATTAATTTAAATAACTTTGCCTATTTAAAAAAAAATCTGTCTGATACGATCAGTTATAAATAGAAATTTCTGCTAAGATCTTCTCTGGGATAATTAATCTTCACTAGGGATTGGGATAATTCAGAAAGAAAGTAGAAACCAAGAAATAATTATTTGTAAACAAAAGGAGGTTCCTTACAGCAATAAACTTGCAGAACAAAACTCTAAAGATCTTTTTTTCAACACATGGAGTGTTGAAATGGTAAGCTGTATTTAATCTTTATTCTCATTCTGTTGGTCCAGGATTGTGAAGACTGTATATCACATGTTGAGCACTAGCTATATGCAAGTCACTGTGATAGTTACCAGGCTTTGTGTTGTTGTTAGTTATTGGGGAAGGGACATAGATTAACAAAGAAGCTTAGAATCTAGTTGATGAAACAAAGCCTATAATATAAAAATGTAACTTGTAGACAAAGAACACAGGATAGGCTATGCACCACAAACATTGTACAGAGATCCTTTGGGGGAAAAAAAAACAGTTGAGCTGTGCTGTATAAACATATCCATTGCCACCTTCATTTCTTACAAATACTGTTTTTCTATTCAGATGTATAGCCATGGGATTGAGCTGGCATGCCAAAAGCAGAAAGAGTTTGTGAAGAGCTCTGTGGCGTGCAAATGGAATCTTGCCGAAGCTCAGCAGAAACTTGGTAGCTTAGCACTGCATAACTCTGAGTCCTTGGATCAGGAACATGCCAAAGCACAAACAGCAGTATCAGAACTGAGGCAACGAGAAGAAGAATGGCGACAGAAAGAAGAGGCTTTAGTACAAAGGGAGAGGATGTGTTTGTGGAACATGGATGCCGTAAGCAAGGATGTTTTTAATAAGGTATGACCTTTTATTGGGCCATAAATAAAGAAGAAAAAATTGAAGTATTTGTGCATATTTGATAGCAGAACAACCAAATACTCTAAAGTGTTCAGTTTTGACAGTTTGTGGAAAGTACATGTACTCCCAGTACTGTCTTCATTCCAGTAGTCTTTAATACAAATATATAACAACAACATGACACATGGTACACTGTAGTTTGGGCTCTGAAATCAGACTGCCTTAAATCTCAGCTTTATCACATGCTAGCTTTGTGATCTGGGGCAAGTCATTTAACATCTCTTAGCTTTGGTTGCTTCAAATAAAGTAATGTCTTATAAGTGTGGTAGCATAGAATGTGGTATGTGGTAAAGCTCAGATAAAGCTCAGATAGCATAGAATGTGGTATGTGGTAAAGATTGGTATGTGGTAAAGCTCAGATGTTATGAGTATTTTCTGATGTTGCTATGCTGCTTGCTTGCTATCAGTTTGGTAACACGTTTAGTTACTGGACTTACTAAATACAAATCTTTTCACGTTTATTTATCAATATTTAGTAAATTCAAGTGATAATTTAGACAATGTTATAATACTGAAAGAACTCTTCAGATATAATTTAGACTCTTCTGTCTCTTAAATAGTGTAGTAGTTTTGTCAAGTTAGTAGTTTTTTAGAGCAGTATTGTGTTTCTCATTAGAATATATAGGCCTTGTTCTTTTACTTTTGTATCTGAAGAAGAAATGAGTTTAAATTGTAGTAAAGTCAAAGAGCATTTATTGCTGGGAGAGTACAGAAGAACAGTGTTCTTTAGACTGTGGGGTCATGGCCAATTTAAGTAGGCTATGAAAATAATTTGGTACATTCCAAGCAACATTTTTCTTTTTGAAGTAGAATAGGGTAGAAAAGATCAAAGTACATCCCACTTAGGGTCAATATTGTATTGAAAAAATAGTGTTTTAGGTATTTGTGTGCATGTTAGGACAAGATGTACAATCTATTTCTTAATCTAAACTATAATCTAAAAGTCTAAAAGCTGTAGACTACAGGCACGTTTGTCCCCTGCCCCAGTACTGGGGATTGAACTCAGGGTCTGACACACTAGGCAAGTATTTTATCACTGAGCTACATCCCCAGCCCATTTTTTTTTTTTGAGACAGGGTCTCACTAAGTTGCCCAGGCTGACCTTCAACTTGCAATCCTCCTGTCTCAGCCTCCCAAGTAGCTGAGATTACAGGCATGCACCACAGCATCCAGCTCTGCAGGCACTGTTTTTTGTTTTCGTATTGTTGTGTTTGTTTTTGTGGTGCTAGGGATTGAGCTTCGGGCCTTGGGTATGTTAGGAAAAGTGCTCTGTCGCTAAGCTACATCACTAACCCCTGTAGGCAGTTATAATTTACCAGGCTCCATTAATTTATTATATAAGACAGTGGTGAACAAACACTATATATAAAAATCATTCATAAAATGCTTTTAAGGATTGAGAAATTTTAAGGATGAGAAAATATCTAACTCAGTTACATTTTCTCTTATATCTCATATTTTGTATCCTATACTTTGGTGGTCACTACTTTAGAGTTCCGTTAATTCAACCACCTTATTTTATAATGAAGAAATAGAAAAGTAAATAGAGTGACTTGATAACATAATAGCAGATTAAATTTGAAGAAGAAAAGTCTGACTGGGATTTGAAGACTAGATAAGGTAAAGAAAGGAGTTAAATGTCCTTTACTAAAGATACCTTTAAGAATGAAAATGATAAATGTTTATTTTTAAAAAGTATGAAAATGATGTCTATTATTAATGAAGATGATAGATAATAGATGGACTTTTAAAATGCCATATTTCCCAAACTGCTCAGGGTTTGTATGTTTTTTGTTTTGTTTTGTTTTGTTTTTGGGTTTTTTCTTAGTATTTCTTTAGTTGTCAATGGACCTTTATTTTATTTATTTATAAGTGGTGCTGAGAACGGAACCCAGTGCCTCACGCATGCTAGGCAAGCATTCTACCACTGAGCCACACCCCCAGCCCCTATATGTTTGTTTTCAATTTGAAAACTAGAGCTTCTAGAGATTTTCAAAATGCATGAGAAGGAGGAGAAAGTCAGAGCCTAATAACTTTTTTGGTGGGGGGGTACCAGGGATTGAACTCTGGCACTCGACCACTGAGCCACATCCCCATCCCTATTTTGTATTTTATTTAGAGACAGGGTCTTACTGAGTTCTTTGGTGCCTCACTTTTTTTTTTTTTTTTAAATGTTTATTTTTTAGTTGTAGGTGACAGAATATCTTTATTTTTATTTTTATGTGGTGCTGAGAATCGAACCCAGTGCCTTATGCGTGCTAGGCGAGCACGCTACCACTGCGCCATAATCTCAGCCCCTTGGTGCCTCACTTTTACTGAGGCTGGCTTTGAACTCACGATCCTCCTGCCTCAGCCTCCCAAACTGCTGGGATTACAGGCATGCGCCATTACACCTGGCCAGAGCCTAATATCCTTATGAACTAATGGTTTTTAATATGGGATAAAATGTTGAAGAATAGTAATCTATATTAAGCCTTACTTTGTAGAAACGTAATGAAGTCTGTGAACATACCTATAGGGACAAATATTTTATGTTCATTTTTTTCCACTTTGCTAAAATGGCTAAAGGAAACATTCATCAGAAGCCAAAAGCTTTTACCCTTACCACAAAGGCAGATTTTGAATATTATTCTCTATTAGTGTTCCCTGAGCTTGAAGCAGGGATGATGTTACTACATTTTTGTAGAGAATTGACAGGGATAAACATTCAGATGTCATTATTTCCCTTCATTAACCCATGAACATATAATATATATGTAGGAGAGAATTTGGTTTTTTTTTTAGCCTTTTTAATATGGAAAATTTCAATATACACAAAGTAATGTTGTACATTAACACTGTTGTAATTCTCATTTTATCTGTACCATCACCTGCTTACCATCCCTGCTTATTAATTTTTTTGTTTATTCTTTGGGTAACATTTTACTTTGAGGCGCACAAATTTCATGTGTAAAATTTTAGCAAATAGCTGGTGGTCCACACCTATAATCCCAGTAACTCAGGATGCTAAGGCAGAAGGATCACAAGTTTGAGGCCAGCTTCAGTAATTTAATGATCCCTCAGAGACTTAGTGAGACCCTGGCTCAAAGTAAAAATATTAAAAGGGGTGGGGATGTGGGACTGGAGTTGTGACTCAGTGGCAGAGCACTTGCTTCGCACATATGAGACACTGGGTTCAATCCTCCTCACCACATTGAAAAAAATAAAGATATTGTGTACATCTATTGGGGGGGGGGGCTGAGGATGTAGCTCAATGGTAAAGTGCCCTTTGTTCAATCCCCAGTATAAAAAAAAAATAGAGTATGTATTCCATATGATTATGGAATACATACTCTATTAAGATATATAAATTGAAACTTAAACATCAAGTATTTAAATCTTTGGTCTGCCACTTGTCGGGGCAATGAAAGACAGTCATTTTCATTTGTAAAGGGGTATTTCTTTGTATTTGTTCTAAATTTAACCCTCAGGCTTTAGGGATTGGCTGCTTATTCTTGTCTAAATCGACATTCACCATATCTTTAACCATTATTATTTTCTGGACTTCTTATCCTATAACCTACTTAATTTCTGTCTTCCTGGCATCCACTCTCACCCACTCTTGTAAGCACTATTAATTGTAGTCAGTAACACACATAGGTAAATGTGCATCACCCCTAGCCGTGTCAATAATTTCTTCTTTGAGAAAAATTTTAATAGTACAGCATGCTTATTGATAATGAAATGAACAATAAACAAGTATGTAAAATAGAAATTGAAAGGCTTCCTTTACCTCTAGTGCCATTTTCTAGACATAACCTCTGTTAAGAATGAGTCATGTCTTTCTAGACATTTTTGTGCCTATACTAATTTATATATTTTTGAATAATATGCTGCTTGTATAAATAGTATTAAGTGGTGTGTCTTAAGTGTTATTTTCTGCTTTACATTTATTCCCCAAAAATATTTAAAATAATATTTCTCTTCTGGAGGGAGTAGTCAAAGCAATGTTTATTTTATATGGTTAATGTCTCTTAACATAGTGGTCACAAAGAAAATATTTTCATTTTGTTTCTGTTTTTGTTTCTTTAAATTTAATTTCTAACATAGCCTACATTTATACCACTATTTTTATGTTCCAGTCATTTGCTCAAAATCATACATTGGTCTGGGAGCTTGAGACTTGAGAGGACTGGTCTAGATCTGTGCTGTCCAACTTGATAGCCACTAGCCACGTGTGCTATTGAGCACTTGAAATGTGGCTAGTCCGAATTGAGATGTGCTGTAAGTGTAAAATATACACCAGATTCTGATGGCTCAGTGTCAAAAAAAAAAAAATTCATTAATTTTTTGTGTTGCTTACATGCTAAAATGATAATATTGTTGGATATGTTGGGTTAAATAATGTAGGTTATTAGTTTCATCTGTTTCTGCATTTTAATGTGGCTAATAGGAAACTTGATATTTGTGACTTGGATTATACCTTGATTGGACAGTGCTGGTCTAGATGGCAGAATGTATAAAGGGGAAAATGCTTTTATTTTGAAATATAAACTTTTGTGTGCTTCCTAATCAAACTGACAAAAGGCTGGTTTGTACTTTTTATTTGGGGCAGTGATAATATCAGGGTATAAATGTAATCACAGAATGTTCTAAGATACTGTGCCGCCAGTTTTGCTGACTAGATAAAAACTTCATTCTTGGCCTGTTTTAATTGAAAATAAGCACTTCCTTAATAGAATTCTATACTTGATTTCAAGAATCAAACTGGCCTCTTAAGAAAAATTTATTAGAAATACAACCCAGATGTATGTTTTGGTTTATCTCTTCTCAAAGAATTTAAAGTAAATTTTTCACTCTCTGTGTGCTTTGAATTTCTGAGTTTATTTCCAGCAGGATCCAAAAATTAGGCTAGAGTTGTAAATGTTTATAGGAAATGAATAGTGTAGACCTAAATTATGCATGTAAAGAATCTTTCTGAACCTAGCTTTAATAGGGCGACCATTTTAACAAAAAAAACTTAATTCAGTTGTTTTTCTATATGATTTCTAAGGTAAATCTATAATTTTCCATGCATATGTTACTTTAAAAAAAACACTCTCAAATGAAAAAATTTTACATTTTTAATGAAGAACTTAATAATGGTGTAATAGAATCATATACCACATTTTTATTTTGTTCATTGAAAGAATTGCTAGACATTCATATCTAAGAAGATTCAAGAACATAAACTATGACTTTAATTTCTAAAATTTCTTCATAGAGTTTTATTAATCAAGATAAAAGAAAAGAAACAGAAGATGAAGATAAATCAAAATCATTTATGCAGAAATATGAACAAAAAATCAGACATTTTGGTAAGTCTACTCTGAATTTTTTCTCTATAATATTTGGTATCATATGTATGTGTGCAAAAAAAATGGATTTATAAAATGGGAACCAAAAAGAAGATATGTAACAGACTCCAGTTATGTAGCTACTTCTAGAGATGTACACATCTTATTTTAGACCTTTTTTGCGGTCATAAATAATATAGATTGATAGAACAAATTAAATTGCGAGGAGAAGTAAAATTCAGTATATTAATAATACTCTCTGAAACTATCTTCTTTATTCCATGGTCTCTTCCCATTTCTTGACTAGCCTCTGCTCCTTTTCTCTTTTCTTCTTTGGTATCTGCTTATCTTTTTGTTAAAATATTAGCATTCATTTTTTTTAAGGTTTTATACTGTGTAACTCAAGAAGGTTCTTTAACAATTATTCAGATAAATATAATGGTAGAAATGTGTATGCAAAGAACTGATAGTTTTTTTATTGGGGGAAGAGAAATGGGATGAGGTCAATGTAAAGTGAAGGCTTCCCAGGAAAGGTAATATCTGAGCTTGCTTATGAGGAACAGATAATAGTTTTCCATATAGCAACTGTAGCTGCATGTAGAAATGCTGCCGGGCAACAATATGATGTATTCTGAGAATTCTAAGCAGTGTGTTGCTGGAGTAAAAATGCTGTTGGGAAGTGTTAAGAGTTAAGGTTCAAATCATATATATTTTTTTTAAATCACAAGTAATATGTTAATTCAATCAACATGGTGTTCTTTTGTACTGTGTTCATGAACATTTTAAATGGCATTTTGAAATCTTCGTTTTTCTATTGGCATTTTCCCCACAAAAGTATTTAGAATTTCATTTATGCTTCAGTAATGTCAAAACAATGGATAGTACTTTCAATGTTTTCCCATCTGTTTATGTATTTTTTCATGAAGAATTCATTTTTTCATACTTCTTTTTAAAAAGAAGAAAAAATAAGAACACTACATGAAGAAATATAGAGTCTGCATTTCTGCATATTATCATTGTGATATTCTTTTTAATAGAAAAAATGAATAAGCAGTCCTCCCTTAGATAGATGTTGAAATATTTAAATGAGTAAAGCCATATATCATAGTTTTCATAAATTTGTCTTAGTTGTATCATGTGAGCTGCCATTCCCACCTACAGTCCTTGCTTCCTAGGCCCATGTGTTCTGCTGTAGGAAAAAATTTGTACCATCTACTGGTTGCTCTCAAGATGTTTTTACCCATCTGGTATTCTATAGGCTGGTTGCTTTGGAGCTATTGAACCTAGTAGGTGAGAAATACTTCCTTCACTTTTATTGTAAACTCAGTGCTCTGATCAAAAGTAATTTTGTGTGGGAAAATATCCCAGTTTCCACAAGTTGTTATAACCCACTTGGCACTATGAGATTTTAATAAATCATTTCACTATTCTATAAAACCTGCTTCTGAGTACTAATGTTGAGGGTAAGACCAGTGAATTTCATGAGCCCACAATCATCATTTCTTTTGCTATAAATAAACCAAAAATCATGTGGGATGTTGAATAATTCATTTAGTAGAACCACAAATATATTACTGGTAGAAGCATGGTAAGGAGGGTGGTTCCAGATCTAGAATGGGCTTTCTCAAGTGAGAAATTACTGGATCCTTAAAGATGAAATGGGATCAAAATATGTAACTTGCTTCTTGATGACTGGATAGTTTCTTCTGTGTATGGTGCCATATGGTGGTTTTGGTGTTGGTTTCTGCTACTGGCAAATTAGGTATTCACTGGCTGTGCTGAGTTAGGATACTGGTACATCCCTGATGAGGAGAATCCATACTGTTGAATCTGTGCATATTCTCAGGTCTATGCTACCATGACTCCTTAGTTTGTGAAACTATTGTATAGGTAATGAGGTAGCTGAGGGTAAAAGCTAACTTGACACCTATAGGTCATTAATAAGCAAAATTGTTTTGCCATTGCATGTTGTAAGCTTCCAGTACCTCATCTTGTAATACTAACCAGAGCATTGCTGTCTTCGAACCCAACCAGACTTGATAGCCACTCCCAGATTCACATTGTGCCTGTCTCTTAGTGGAAACACATATTGACTTTTCACTTTGGAGGAGATATCCTACTTGCCGCAGCACATTGGATCCACAGAAATGTTACTAAGGTAGTAGGCTCCCAAAATTTTCATGTGTTTTCTTTACTACTCTCTGGCATGTGTGTATCTTACCAAGACATCGGAGGTACCTGCTACTTCCTGCTCACCAAGTTCCATCACCATAGAGTGGACCAACTTGCAGTTGTGGGATGATGAGTTAATCAAAATCCTCATTAACTAAATTTGTAGCACAGAGATGATACAGCCCCAAGGGAAGACAATGAATGTTTGATGCTATCCCTGCTTGGTGAAAGCAAATATTTCTGGTGTTTTATGCCTATTGTAATGAAGGAAAAAAGCATTTTGCAGAATGATGACCACACTGATAATACTCCATTAAACACACCTGGAATAGCAGCTGTACTTAAAGCTTTCAAATGGAGAGACTTTCCATACTAGGATTGCATTCCAGACTCTTGAAAGATGGGCCTGGTGTATGGGGACTGTCTAGGCTGTGAGGCTTCACACCAGTACTGCTCTGTGGTCTTACTCTGTACTTAAATTTTTTTAGAGTTCTTCCTAACCTTTCCTTATGCTGTTTGTTGGTTGTCTTTCTTGTGTTGCTTTTACCCTTATAATTAGATGGAATTTACCATCTAATGATAAATGGTACAACTGTTTATTGTGGAGTATTTTGAAGTAGTGAAATCTGATTTTTTCTACATTTGTATTTAATTTGTTAATTTACTTGATTCACATTTTATAAATACAAAATACTAATTTCGACAAAAGCCTTTTTTGTTTAAATTTCACTGAACAGTTTTATTCAGTTATATTTATCTTTGACCTCACTATCTTTGTGATCATCAGAGCTGTTTTTTGATTCATCTAACACAGTTTTTCAGAGCACACTACCTTCCCATCCAGCCAAAGTTAGCCATGATTTGGCAGTTTTCGAAGCTGGAGGATGTTGTCACTGGAATATTGATCAAAAGCTTTAAAAATACAAACTATAATAGGATATTTTTCATTTATACCAAAGATGAATATTTACAACCTCTTGATTATAATCACTTATGTCTTGCTTTTAAAAATATAGCAAAGTCCTGTTTTTATAAATATTTACTAGAAAGTACTCTTGAATAGACTATGAAGTACAACAAAGAGAATATTATAATATTTAATTTTGTGGGGTTTTTGGTTTGTTTGTTTGGTACCAAGGATTTAACTCAGGAGTACTCGACCACTGAGCCACATCCCTAGCCCTATTTTGTGTTTTATGTAGAGACAGGGTCTCAGTGAGTTGTTTAGCGTCTCGCCGTTGCTAATGCTGGCTTTGAACTCGCGATTCTCCTGTCTCAGCCTCCCAAAGTGCTGGGATTACAGGCATGCACCACCGTGCCCAGCTGATACTTAATTTTGTTTCTTTGAAATTCATTTTAAAATAAGGCTGGGAGGAAATACATAAATGTTGTTAATATCACTTGTGGTAGACCTGCAATTGATTTTTAGTTTTTGGACTTTTCATATTCTTTACAATGTATACACTTCATGTTGATAAGCTGAAAAAATATTTTTAAGAGTTCATCCTAAGGGGTAGGGGCTGTGGCTCAGTGGTAGAGCACTTGTCTAGCACATGTGAGGTACTGGGTTTGATCCTTAGCACCACATATAAAAATGAGCAAATAAAATAAAGGCATGCTGTCCATCTACCACTACAAAATAAACAAACAAATAAACAAATGGTTCATCCTAAGAATTTTAGGATGGCTTAACATTAGGTATTTATTATTGTGATTCACAGTATTAACAGATTATGTTATTATAACCACAGAACTTGATAGTTTTAATGTCAGAGAAATAGAAATGTCAGAGGAATTTCTAGAATGTTTGAGTGAGTAACAGAACCTAGGAAGCCTGTAGGTTAACAGAAATGGAAGAATGGGTTTGATTTTCAAGTAAGATGAGTTTATTTGTAGTCATATAGGTGGAAATAGTTGGTGCATAGGTGATTGGAAATATAGGAAATTTGAGGCTCTGGAAATACACAAAAAATAGTCATATGTCTTTCTTCAAAGAATTAACAACCTAGCTGGGACATTATAGATGAATAGTGTAAAGTGTTAAAATGTTTCATTCTGTAAGTATAGTGTAAAAAGGAAAGAAAAATTAAGGACATGCGTATTTGGGGACCATTTTAAGAATCGGGTAGAATATGGAGAGGTGGATAGATATTTAGATAGATGTTCACCAGCGAATACATAAATTAAAGCATATAATTGAAATCATTTGTCCAAGTGAAGTTTTTCAAGCATTCAGAGAAATTTGTTGACTAGTTTAAATGACTGGATTATCCTTGACCAAAGAATTAGTTTAATAAATATTTCTTATATCATTGTTAGTAATCTACTACTTATTGTGTATTTACTATGTGTCAGGCACTGTTTCTAGTGCTTTCTATGAATTAGTATTATGTAATCACTAAAAAAATCCTGTCAGTTAGGTATTATTTACTTATAGCCCTATTCTACACCTAAGGACATGGAGGCATGTAAAGGAACTTGCTCAAGTTTAAGTGGTGAAGCTGTTATTCAAAAGCAGTTTAGAATCTGTTTTCCTAGCCATCCTGCTAGATTGTGTTACTCTCCATTTATTTACAAATTCCAAAATAACATCAATAGTTTCAGTCATGTTCTATTCCTATAAAGTACTGACTCTCTTTAAGTATTTTATTCATAACATTCCACCCACCCTCCACGAAAAGATTTGTATGGACTACCTGTAACTTCTCAATTTCCTACTAATTTAATGTCTGTTTTTTAAGTCAAGTGATGACAAATATTTCTCAGTTACAGAAAATCTTTGTTTAATCTCAGGTATTAATTTTGTCTTGGGTATTACATAAGTTGTTTAAAAAAAAAAACTTTGTAACATGTAATGACACCCTTCCTAATGATCTCTATAAGTGCTACTAACCTGTCAGGGTTCCCGTCCCTACAAGTGTTTTTACTAACCCTTTCATGTTATTCTTCATAACCAAAATGCATAGGATTTTGATAATTCAGGGATTCACAATGCTACCATGGAGAAGTAAAGAAGAAAAGCAATGCTTTATATAGATGGTGGATAGAGTTGAAAATATTAGCTTTTCAGAAGTATAAGAAAGCTAAGGCAAAACTACTTCATAGGATTTATTTTATGGTTTCAGGTATAAAAAATAAGGATTTTGCTTTTATTAGCTCTGACTTCCAGGAGTCATTAACTCTATACTTTGAGAAGTAGTTACTTAAATTTTCAGTATTCTGTTTCTCAGAATCTTAAATGACCTAATAATCATTGTCATCCAAGTATTGGGGAAATAACACAAAGCTTATAAAATTTTTTATAAGAAATGTTAAAAACTTTTTTTTTTTTTTTGAGGAAAAGTTAATCATGTGTTTTCGACTGATTGCCATATGTTCCTGTGTATTTTCAGCAATAGTTTTGTTATTGTGTTCTGTGGAATTTAATATATAGAAGTACATATAGTATATGTTGCTGTATATTTTCAGCAAGGTTTTGTTATTGTGTTCTACTGAGAAATTTAATATATAGAAGTCTAGAGGAAAGGTTTATTGCCAAACTATTGAAATAGCCCTGTGAAATTTCCATGATGTTTTGATAACATCCAGATTTCATTGGGTGAATATAAAGGGTATAAAATTGGTAACATTATTTTGTTTAAGTTATTCAAGTATAAAGCCAACTGGACAAATTAAAAGTACACTTGCCTGATTCTATGATTATTTGGTCATATTGACTTCAAGTAGATATCTTACTAATTTAGATGAAGATGCATATACACTTTTGGTAGTGTCTGTATTCATTTGACATTTTGAAACATTTTAAGTACATTTTAACTAATGTACATTTTAAGTACATTTAACTAATTTTTAAAAATTTACTGTGCATATAAACAGACATCATGAGTAAAAAGCTAACATAATTAAAATGGTTTAAGTATTTTCACTAGTATGATACAGATGTAATTGCTTTCCCAGTAAGTAAATTTTCTTGAATTGGTAAATGTCACCATTTTACCATACCTTGGACATTTTTAAATAAATTAGAGATAATGGGGTTTATCTAAGTCCTTAAGTCTTCAGGTGTGCCAAGTGTAGTTTATTGAGATTTTGCTTTCTTTTCCATAGAAAAGATTCTGGGGCTGGGGCTGTAGCTTGGTGGTAGAGCACTTGCCTACCACTGTGGGGCACTGGGTTTGAGTCTTAGTAAATAAAATAAAGACATTCCATCCATCTACAGCTATAAAAAAATTTTTTTAAAGGAAAAGATTCTATTCTCTGAGTAAATCAAGTCTCTTTAAAAAGATTGATTTAACTTTAAGATGACCACTTGTCTCAGTTTTCCTGAGACTGGGCATTTCCAGATGGAAGACTTTTTGACTTTAAACTGGCCATTCTACATTAGCCTCATTATGTGAAATAAAACTTCCTGTGAATTTTGGAAGCTATTTATAGTCTAATGGCTATTTGCTTTAAGAGTATTATCCCTTTTTATTTGCCCTTTTACCACACATATTGCTTTGGTAATATGAATTGCCTTTAAAGAGAATAATTTTAAGTTTTCTTCCCAGGAAGAAACAAAATATTTGGCATCCATCCATATATATATATATATATATATATATTTTTTTTTTTTTTTTTGGCAGGTATGTTGAGTCGATGGGATGATAGTCAGAGGTTTTTGTCTGACCATCCATACCTTGTATGTGAAGAAACTGCTAAATATCTTATTCTATGGTGTTTTCACCTAGAAGCTGAGCAGGTATTGTGTGAATCTTGAATTTGAATGTGTTACTTGGTCATACTGACTTTGTGGGAAACATTAGTGGAATTCTGATTTCTTACTTGATGTTTTGTTTATTATATTATTTACTTTTATTAAAGCAAGAAGGTCATTAGAATTATAATTTTTTGTTTTCAGACCTACTTGAGTTTAATGTGGGAAGTTAAAATAATTGTTTGTTAGCATATGTAAACTTCCAGTGTGCTTTCTGCCACCTCTCAATTGGTTTTGTTCCCATATCTTTTTTTCTTTTCTAATTAGAAAGTAATGTTTCAGAAATTCAAATGGTAATCACAATATTAAGTCAAACCAATAGCATGATCCCCTTTAGTTATTCTGGTCCACATAAAAATAGTAAAGAATTAAGATACACTCTGTGTATGTCCACATAGTATTTGACTTATAACTAAAAAGAACAAAATCAGAAGGAACTCTAAAAATTCAAAATTTGAGTCAATATACCAATTAAATATATTTCTAGAGGTTTCTTATAAGTTTTATTTATTTTCAGAAAGGGGCTCTAATGGAACAAATAGCACATCAAGCTGTCGTAATGCAATTTATTATGGAAATGGCCAAAAACTGTAATGTGGATCCAAGAGGGTGTTTTCGATTATTTTTTCAGAAAGCCAAAGTAAGTAGCTTTGTTGTTGTTGCTGCTGTTTTAAGGATTCTTTTCCCCCTGCCGTACTAGAGATTGATTGAACTGAGGATCTTGTGCAAGGCAGGCAAGTGTTCTACTACTGTGCTATTTGCCCAACCAACTTGTTTAGTGTTGTTAAATAAATGGAAATGTCAGGTTATAGCTGAGACCTCTTTGTTCTGTTCACATCAAGAGAAGCGATCTAAGCTGTATGTGGTGGCACATGCCTGTAATCCTAGTACTTTGGGAGGCTGAGACAGGAGAATTCCAAGTTCAAAGCCAGCCTCAGCAACGGTGAGGCGCTGAGCAACTCAATGAGATCTTCTCTCTACATAAAACACAAAATAGGGCTGAGGATGTGGCTTAGTGGTCGAGTACCCCTGAGTTCAATCCCTGGTACCAAAAAAAAAGAGAGAAGCCATCTAATCAGAACACCACAGGCTAATTGAGTCTTAAAGGAGCTATTCTTACATAGTCTTTTAATATTCTTATATACTTTCTTATGACTACATTGTAGCATTTATGTGAAATTGAGACCCATTCAAATGAATGTGTGTATCTGGATAGTTCTTTCATTTATCCATTCAGGAACTATTGAGTACCTGCTAATGAAAAGCAAAACCATTTCAGAAGTGGAAGATACAGTGTTGAGAAAATAGATAAAGAATCTTCCATGTATAGAGTTCACAGTTTAATAAGAAATCAAACTTTGTAATAAAAAAATAGGAAATAACCCAAAAATTGAATAGAGGAATGGTTAAAAAAAAAGAAAACCTGTCATATACAGTATATTATGCAGCCATTATATATTTATGGAACATTTTTAATGCTCTAAGAAATGTTTATGCTGTAAGTTTAGAAGAAGTGGTATATGTTTATATAAACATGAAAATGTTGGCTATGTCCCAAGAAAATAATGTCTGTGAAGTTTACCATATCACTAGATGAGTAAAAATTTGAAAGTTGCCCAAGAAATAGAGCAGTTAGGACTTGAATTCACTGCTAATGGGAATATAAATTCTAATAACCACTTTGGAAATTTTTCTAGTAAAATTGAATAACTGCATATGTGAATACCCCAACATTCTTTTAGGTATATACCCTAAACAATATGTTATCAAGGATCTGGGGTTGTGGCTCAGTGGTAGAGCACTTGCCTAGCATTTGTGAGGCACTGGGTTCGATTCTCAGCACCGCATATAAATAAATAAAATAAAAGTCCATCAACAACTAATAAAAAATATTTTTAAAAAATGTGTTATCAATGTGTAGTTGAGGGACCCCTGAGAGTCTTAAAAACCTTTTCAGGAGGGCCTTGGTCAAAACTATTTTCATGATAATATTAAGATGTTATTTATGTTATGTTATACTCTCACAAGTGTACACTTGATACAGATCCAAAAGTAGATGTGATAATCTATCTTCTGTTAAGGTAGACATTAGAGAGGTTTGCAGAAATTAAAAATGGCACTAAATTATTTTTTGTTTTAGAGAATACAATTTTCACATACTTTTTTTTTTTTTTGAGATGAGGCCTCAGTGTGTGATCCAGGTAGACCTCAAACTCTTGGGATCAAGCAGTTCTCCTTTCTTAGCCTTCAAGTAGCTGGGACTACCAGCATATGCCACCATGCCCAACTCTGAAAAATAGTTTTTTAAAATAAAAATGTTAATAATGGTACTATGTAATGAGTTTTTTACTGTTATTTTTATTTTTTAAAAAAATGCCTCAGTTTTGATTTCTAACACAGCAATATTAACCCACATAAATGCAGGTCCTCAGTAGTTTTCAAGCATGAAAGAGTCCTGAGGCTCTAAAGTTTGAGATAGCGCAACTCGTACACCTGTACAGTAGATGCCAAAATATGTAGCTTTGTTCATAATAACAAAAAGCCTGAGAACAACACAAATGTCTGACAACAACAGAATGAATAAACTATGCTCTGTTAATTTGGTAAAATATTAACCATTATCAGTATGGATAAAAAAAACTGGGGAGTGAATAAAATAAAATACAGAGGGATATAACCAGTATCAGTTTTTTTTTTTTGTTTGGTACCAGGGATTGAACTCAGGGGCACTCAACCACTGAGCCACATCCCCAGCCCTATTTTGTGTTTTATATAGAGACAGGGTCGCTTAGTGCCTCGCTGTTGCTGAGGCTGGCTTTGAACTCGCAATTCTCCTGTCTCAGCCTCCCAAAGTGCTGGGATTCCAAGCGTGAGCCACTGTGCCCAGCTTCAGTATCATTTTTTAAAATATATTTTAATAAAGTTTATATTTTTAAATATTCCATATTTTATAAAGTAATTTTATAGCAGGCACATATAAACAGCATGTTGTTGAGGGATTTGTATATAAGCAGTAAAATTAAAGAAGCAAAGGAATGAGTAAGACAAGTCTAATGGTAACTTACGTAGGGAGGAGAAATTCTCTCCAGAACTGGTTTATAAAATACTAGTAATGATCTGTTTCCTAATTTCTGTGGGTACGTAGTTGTATTTTTGCTGAATAAACTACATATGTATATTTTACATGTTCTTTTGCACATAGGATGTATTTCAGCATACAAAATGAGAAGTTAAAAGGAAATATATCAAAAGGGGTTTTTTTGGGTTGATGGGGGGTCGTGCTGGGGATGGAACTCAGGACCTCGGCAGGTGCTCCACCATTAGGCTACACCCCCAACCCTCTATTTTTTAATGTTAAAAAATTAAAAACCTACCAAGGTGGCAGTAGTCCTACCTTAAATATGCTAAACCCTTCTGATGTGAAACATAAATGGAAATTTTATTTCTATGGTAGAGTTTTGATGAGCAAAGGGTGGAGTTGGTGTTTTAGCTAGGTTTATGGTAACTTTTCTAAATTTTTACATGGCACATAGGAGCAATAAAAATTAGACTTTCTTTTTCATCTTATATTATTGGATGTATTTAAACTGGTGATGAATATGATAATAGAACATATCCAAACTGTATACATTCTTTGAAAGTTTGACAAAATAGAACTGAAAGGCACTGAAGTCTTCAATCTTAGCATTGTATTCTTAATTTTTTATTATATTAAGGAATAATATTCATAGGATGTTTACTTTGTGCCAGGCACTGTTATAAGCCCTTTATATGGATTAACTCATAAATCCTTGTGATGTTTTAGGAGGATTTCTGTTCCCATTTTGTAGGTAAGGAAACCTGTATAAAGAAATTAAGTGCCGGGCACAGTGGTGCATGCCTGTAATCTCAGCGGCTTGGGAGGCTGAGATAGGAGGATCACGAATTCAGAGCCAGCCTCAGCAAAAGTGATGCGCTATGCAACTCAGTGAGACCCTGTCTCTAAATAAAGTACAAAATAGGGCTGGAGATATGGCGAGTGCCCCTGAGTTCAATCCCCAGTACCCCTGCACCCCAAAAAAAGAAATTAAGCAAGTGGCCTATATGGGTTACTTAATAAAACAAAGTCAAGTCACTCTAGATCTGAATCCCTAGGCCTTAAGCACAGGGCTAACATTCTATTTGTCCACATGACTCCCATATATGGACTAAAGTAAGGTGCTAAAATGTAATTAAGGAAATTATTCTGGAAATTCATAAAGATGGCAAGGCAACAGAATATTGTTTGCATTATTTGTATGCTGATGCTAATGACAGATGTATAGAGGTTTTAATCTGGTTATATAACCTAAACTCCATTTGACAAAATCTCTTCCACCACTTGAACATAAAGCAAACATTCTGTTAGTATAGACTTGTTCTGTGTCATTGTTTTTTTTTTTTTTTGGTACGAAGGATTAAACACAGGGGTACTTGACCACTGAGCCACATCCTCAGCCCTATTTTGTGTTTTGTATAGAGACAAGGTCTCACTGAGTTGCTTAGCACCTCACCATTGCTGAGGCTGGCTTTGAACTCGCGATTCTCCTGTCTCAGCCTCCCAAAGTGCTGGGATTATAGGCATGCGCCACCGTACCTGGCTTGTGTCATTTCTTTATATGCAGTGCAAACATTCGTAAACAGAGGCTACTGTCTGTAGGGAGTTTTGTGTCAAGAATTTGGTTCTCATTAGCTGGGCGTGGTAGTACATGCCTGAAATCCCAGCATCTCTGGAGGCTGAGGTAGGAGGATCATGAGTTCAAAGCCAGCCTCAGCAATTTATTGAGGCCCTAAGCAACTCAGGGAAACCCTGTCTCTAAATAAAATATAAAAAGGGCTGGGGATGTGGCTCAGTGGTTGAGCACTCCTGAGTTCAAACCCTGATACCAAAAAAAGAAAGAATTTTGTTAAGTTATAGATCATTGGATGCCTAGGAGTCAGCCTCCTTTAGTATAGGTCATCATACTTTCTCCTTTCCATAATGTTGGGAGAAAACCATTATGTTAACTAAAACACAAGATGTTCCCCTAATGAAGTAGAATGTTGAGTTTTATTTGGTTTTCATAGAAAATAAAGGGTAAGAAAATTACTAAAAGTAGGCAATAGTTCCCCCTTATTAATTTAAATCTTTTGTAAGACTATCCTCTGGTGGTTTGGCAGTGGTAAGAGAATGGAGTGAATGTGAAAGTGAAATGAGAATTTTGGGGTCCTATTAAAGATCCAGATAAATCAAAAGAAATTCAGAGAAAACTTAACTTTTCTTTATAGTATAGGGAGAGTTTTTTTATTAGTTTGTTTTATTTTGCTGAAGCAGAAAGAAATGGAACAGACTAGTCATTAATGTTCCTATGAAACAAGTAGATGTCACAGAGCTGAAGAGGCCATGGTAATTTCTACAATTAGACTATTCATCTTTCCTTTACTTCCTCTACCAGCTCTATTATATGTTTTTTAGAATTTACTCTGTCGTCTTGAAAAACAGTCTGTTTTTTGTGTTCTAGGCAGAGGAAGAAGGTTATTTTGAAGCATTCAAAAATGAACTTGAAGCTTTCAAGTCAAGAGTAAGACTTTATTCTCAATCACAAAGTTTTCAACCTATGACAGTTCAGAATCATGTTCCCCATTCTGGTGTTGGATCTATAGGCTTATTAGAATCCTTACCACAGGTAAGTTGGAGAAGTGAATATTTTATAAACATATTAGATTATATGGTTTTTGTTATTTGGAGTATCTTATATGTGATACACGTGTGACCATTTTAATATTCTTGCCTCAAAAGGTAATCCTTAGTACTATTTTATGCATTGAATCTCTTCTATCTCTTTTTAAGTATTTAGAGAGACACCACATTCTGTCTCTTTTTAATGTGGAAAATATGAGTTATACCTATTGAATATCTTAGAAACTCTTCAAGGAGTATCCTGAGTAACATCTCATTCTGGGTAGAACTGTTTTGTAAATTTTCTTAAATGGATTAGCTTCAGAGCATACATGCAAGTGTTAATCAAGGTAGTCTGCTGCATGGGCTTATATTCATGGGCTTATATAATACCATCTCTAGTGGTGGTGCTGCCTATCAGCTGTAACACTTTTAGTTAAATATATCTAATAATATTATGTCTGGTAGTATCAGCAACTACTTGAACCAGTCTATTAATTAGATCAAGATAAAAACTATGTCAACAGCATCAGAGACTTCTATAGCAAAAAGAAGAGGGAATCAGACCACTCATCTGGCTGATACTACTTTAAAACTACAATCTTAAGATGTTAGTAGACAGTTCCTGCCCATTGATTATAGTGGAAGCATCTTAATAGAGTCTAGTCATCTCTCATTTCCATGTGCCAAGATTTTAAGACCTCTTTTAGCCAGTTTATTCTGTTGCTTGCATTGTGAGATGGAAAGTCTCATTCGGAAGACAAGATGGGGAGAGTCCTAGATTTATTTTTAGGCTGGGGATATAGCTCAGATGGTAGAGCGCTTGCCTAGCATGCACAAGGCCCTGGGTTCAATTCTCGGCACCACAAAAAAAAAAAAAAAGATTTATTTTTAAACTCATGAAGTTTGAAAAAAAATCTCAAAAGATTGAGATTTTTCAATGTCTTGACTTTATGTTACTATAACTTCACCATTCCAATCACATGTATTGTATGCTCTATAAGGAAAGCAATTTATCATATTCAACTCAGTCAAAACTATTATTTTCAAGGATGGAAATCATCAAGTTCTGATTTTCAAATAATTAGTAATCCCCCCATCCCCTGCCAACTTGTAAAGAACATTACCTCTAGAGATTTCCTATGTAATATCAATCTTAAATGGTATTTAAGTACAATGGTGATTTTCTCTTCCTGAGAAATAGCTCATAGGGAATTAGTTTTTCCAAGGGAATTTTATGACTTAAGTCACTGTCATACCCAATTTATAAACCTCCTAAAATTAAAATGTTACATAATTCATGTGGAGGAACAAAGAGACTTTGAAGGTGTTTGATTCAGTAAAATATCAAAAGCAGCCTGTGTTATCAAAAAGTTGCCTCTAGAATGAGAAAAGTAAGTTCTTGTTACACCATCAGATAGTAACTGATAATGACTGCTAGGCATCCATTATATTTATTTTGTGGGGGGCCTAGGCCCATGATTCTGACTTGATTGCTGACATTATCAAGGTTGCTCAGACTTAATCTGGCTAATAGAGCAATTCCTCATAGAGTGAGAATTTGAGGAATTAATCTGCCTGAGGAAGAGGAGGGCTGGTAAGATTTCAGCTAGGTGTGCAGTATTATAGACTGGTTGAAGGAAACAGGACGAGAGGCCACTGAGGGACCAAGTTGTCAATTTAGAGGAAGTTTGAAAGAATCTTGCCATAATATCCCTTTTTATATCAGTTTATAGGTTACAAAAACAGTTTCATGTATCCTATTGTTTAATCTTCTCAATATTGTGGTTCATTTTTATTCATTTTTATGGATGAGTAAACTGAAACTTAGGTTAAATAATTTGCCTGAAGTCAGTGCAGTATGTGATAGAGCTAATATTCTAATCCTGAATTTCCTACGTCAGTGCTTGTTTACCTACACCACAGACTGTTGCATCATGTACTACAAATAGGGCAAGACAATCCTGTGCTCTTAGGAAACATTTGTCACTGAAACAAGAAAAGTTTTGAGAATGTTATTAGATGAGAATATGAACCAACCAGTGGAATTTGTCAGGTTAGGCATATCAATTGCTTTTTGGTTTTTTCAAAGTGGAGAGACATGATAGTGTCTTAAAGTTCATGGGGAGGAAAACATATGAGTTCTGGAGAATATCCTTAGCCAGCTGTTAGTACTCAAAATTCTGTCGTGGAAAACTGGAGCCCAGTCTTAATAGAGTAATTATAACCTCTATTATGAAAGGCTTTGTAATTTGGCCTGGATTATCAGAAAAAGCCTTAACACCACTTTTTTTTTTTTTTTTCCCCTTGTACTGGAGATTAAACTCAGGGGTGCTCGATGACTGAGCCACACATCCCGAACCCTATTTTGTATTTTCTTTAGAGACAGGGTCTCACTGAGTTGCTTAGCGCCTTGCCATTGCTGAGGCTGGCTTTGAACTCGCGATTCTCCTGTCTCAGCCTTGCAAAGTGCTGGGATTACAGGTGTGTGCCACTGCGCCCAGCTCTTAAAACCGCTTTTGAGAAAAGAGGGTAACAAAAGTATTGATCATCATTTAAATTTGAATAACACTTTGGCTTTTAATTTATTTTTGTAATTGACAATTTTTTTGAAATAAGCCAAATATCATTTATCTTTAGTTTTGAGAGGACTAAACCAAGGCCTTTTTGATTATAGAGATAAGTAATAACAATTACTTTCGGTTTATTATATGGAATGACTTTTAATTTTATTGAATGATGAAGAATTTTTTTTCTCTTTGACAATACTGAATAGAGGTGGGTTTAGAACTGAGGTTCACAGTGAATCTTCCAGACCTCAGTTATTGGTGCCACTTCTTTCATAAAGACCTGCTTGGGAATAATCCAGGTTCTATCTACTTTTTTGGCTTTAAAAACAAAAACAAAAAAACTTATTTATACTACATATAATTAAGTACTAATCTGAATTATACTTTATTAAGTATGTGAAAACCCTGCCTCCTTAAGGAATGGGAAGATTTTAAAACATCTGTCCCACTTGGACTTATAAAAGTATAAGTATCTGGCAGATATTCAGGATAACTGGGTAGACAAAATTGAATTCTTGGGAAAATATTTCCTGAAGTGCTGGGTCTTAAGGCCTTATTTTCTTAGTGGTAGTACTTTAAAAAATCAGTTTTATTTTTGCATATATTGGACAAGGTTTTGAGTTTTGGTCTTAGTTTAGAAATGAGCAAACATAACATTTATGAGTTCTCTTTCTGTTTAAAGAAAAAATAAAACCTAAGCTGTTCTTTTATTCTGTTTTTAAAAATATGGGCCTATGTACTTCTCAAAAGATGAAAGATTTGGACTGGGGTTATGGCTCAGTGGCAGCGTGCTCGCCTAGCACACGTGAGGCACTGGGTTCGATCCTCAGCACCACATAAAAATAAAAGATATTCTGTCCACCTACAACTAAAAAATAAATGTTTAAAAAAAAAAAGATGAAAGATTTTTTTATTCAAGCTTATTTTACTCTGTAAATGGATATTACCTTTGTTCAAATGTTTTGCATTTTTAGTATTTACTCCTATAATGAGATAGTAATCCTCAAAATACATTGATGCCTTAAAGCTACATTTATTATTTAAATTATCAATAGGTGTATACATATACTCACCCCGATTAGCTGCATACATGGCCTAGTATAAATAAAATGATAGTTTTGTTAAAAGGATAAAAAAGGTGATGTCTATTCATTTCTGTTTACACATACTGTTCTTTCTTGTATCACATCTCTTTGGATTAAGAAAATAACAGCCTACTTTTTCTTTATTTTTCTGGTTTTAGCTGGTCTGACTCCAGAGTACATGGTCTTTCCTACTCTGTTAATGCTGTAGAGAATTAGGACGTGAAACTGCCTATGTGGTTATATGTACTGACATAAAACTAGTTATTATGTGTTCTTTTTCCTCTATCTTTTTTTTTCCTCCCCCAGAATCCAGATTATCTTCAGTATTCTATCAATACAGCTCTCTGCAGTTTAAACTCAGTGGTACATAAAGAAGATGATGAACCCAAAATGATGGACACTGTGTAATTTGGTTAAGACTGCTGAGGCCAAGTGCTATTTTGTTACAAGAAAGGAAGAACTTGGCTATTTTCTTGACACTTTTATGGGTGCTGCACTTTATTTTTTGTTCGGTTTTTGATGGGAGGGAAAAAAGAGTACTGAAACGTTTTGTAACTTTTTTTATGTGCTGCTAGGTTTTTTGTTTTGTTTTGTTTTGTTTTTGAAAGGAGAAGTGGTACCATATGTTGCGGAAAGTCAAACTGAACTCTTTTTTTTCCCCCTGGGTTGGCTACTAAATTTGCCTTTAACCTAATTGTTCTCAATTTTGGAATCAAAGTATGAAAATCTGCACAAATGCAATGTTTACAAGAACTGGTTGATTCTAGGAGGCATCTGCTACATAGTCTCTTTTTATATGGATATGTATATGTCCTATTCTACAAAAATAATTAAAGATAAAAATGTACTTGTATCCCACTGCTAACTTAGCTGTCAAATCTGGTGTTTCATCATATTAAAAGCAATAAATCAGTAGTTGGTAATCTACTTTACTAAATAAGTTGGGTGGCACATATTTTTAGAAGTCTTTCCTCTTAAAATAATATGTATTTTCGACACCATCAGTTAAATCCTTGACTATATTACCTCTCAGTGTATTCTCAAAGCTGTTCTTTAGAAATTGATTTTACTGACTTTTTAAATACTAAGGATTGTAGTGATGAGTGATGAGGTCATATAGGGTTTTGCTTTTTTTTAAACAAGATAGACTTCCATGCTCACTCTTAATTTCTTTACTTGACATGGTCTGGGATCTCTCAGGGAATAAGTTTTCAAAGAATACTAATGACTTGTAAGAACAAACTGGAAGAATAATAACGATCAAGGTGATTATTTGTTTCACTTTGGTGTAGCTTTTTAAAAGCTAAGAGAAATCTTGTAGAGCTTACTCAAGCTGCCTATTTACTCATTTGTAAGAATTTGGTAACCCTTAATGGTAATGATGGCTTTAACTCCACTTGTTCCTCTCTAGCTCAGCTACCAGAGAATGCTAGATACTACTTCCTGTATAATTCATTTCAAATGTACTAGAATATTTGGTGGCTTGTTTTATTTAGAATTAGATGACAGTACTAATCATGCTTTCCTTATTATTTGAAGATTAATCTTCTCACTTATAGGAACATGAGCTTTGATTGTATTTGAGTGTAGTCTTTGGTATCCATTGAGACTAGTAGCAAATGTTTGGAAGCAAACATGGGATTGGGAATACATGTCTCAATTCAAGAAACCAAATAATGCCAAAGGATCCATATGGGTATCAGATCTGTGACCTTGGCCTCATTTGTATCTTGTTTTAACTGAGGAGATTAGGCACTTAGTACCCATAGAAACAGGCTGGAATTACTGAATTCTACTTCTGTAATGTCACAATCTTCCTGTTTTTCAGAGTAAGTCTTTTTTGTGCTTTTGATATAAATATAAACTCTATAATAAAATGTTTGACTAATTTATATAGTAGCATTCATCAGCTTGTAATTTTTTGTTTTTAACCAATGACTTAGTCATAGAAAGTTTTATTTTCTTTTGGAGCATGCTGTCATCTTTCCCTTTGTCCTAAATGGAGAGAATGGACACAAAAATAATATACCCATTTCACAGAAATGTTACCTGAACCATTATTTACCACTCCTTCAACTTCACTTATCCCCTGAACTTGCCTGTAATCATCCAAATTGTTTTGACTTTCATTCTTTCATTTTGTCGTCAAGTTAGAGCTATTAACGGCTAAAGACTGATAAAACAAAGGATCAACAAACTAAGTATTTCTGAAAGGTGTTTTTTTTTTTTTTTTTAAATAACAGGAACTACTTAAGAACTATTCTTTGAAATGTGACTATTTGTATTCTTTAACTATCAAAAAGAAGTGATAACTTTTAAGTATATAAAAGTGTGATTTATTTTGGGGAGGAATAATTTGCACTTTAAGACTATAACTTTTATATAATTAGTAATTAGTACTTTAGTACTAAGAACAGTAAATTGACATCCTTTTTTTTTTATTTTGAAAATCTCTGTAATACTGAGAACTAACCCCTATCAAAATAAATGCACTCTTTTCTGTTTTTTAAGCAATGAGAGGTATACTAAGCAAAGGGATAATTATGTTTGAGCTTGAACAATTTTCCCTAAACCAGTTAAGCCATGGAAAATCCAAACTGAAGAATGAAACATTTTTGACATGAAAGTACTCAACATAGAATTGTTTCACTTGATAAAATTAATCTTCTAATATTTTTTTAAAAGGATGAAATAACTATCTCTCCATTTATTTTGGCAATTATTCTGTCAATGATGATGAAGACAATACTGGTTTTAAATTGTTACTCTAAGATAGATGAGTAGCATTCTTTTCCAATAATACCATTAGTGGGCTCTTTTCATATTGTTGCCTAATGAGCTCAGAATCTCCAAAAAAATTGATTTAGGAAAATCAGGCTCTTTTTTTTTTTTAAAGAGGAGCATTCATATTATCCTTTAAAAATAAATTAACATGTTATCCAGTGAATTTTCTACAGGATGAAAAAAACTGGTTTTAAGTTTGTTTAGGCAAGGTGTTCCTGAAGTAAGTGTTGGAGTATTTTCAGGAAAAAAACCCAATGTCAGTTCAAACTCATGTATTTCAGTTCTAAATTGATGTGGGACAGAAAGGGTACTTGTCTGGTTTGAGGTTAGGTTTCCCATTTCAATTTTGCTATGTCATACACATATTAAGACCCTAAAATCCTATGCATGTGTTCCCATCTGTAATGACTATGTGGATACTATTTCATAGGTCTTCTGAAAAGCTGATTCATTTATTAAGTATTTGTTTACTTACTATGGAAGTTACTTGGGGAGGATACAAAGATGAATAAATTGTTCATGGATTGCTTACCATCTAATAATGAAGTTGAAAATATTCTTAGAATCCTTGAAGAATTAAGTTTGAAGTTTTGTCTTTTCTAAATAGAGAAAATGATTTTAAAAATTCCCATATCTTTCACTTTTGTTTTTGGTGGTACTAGGGATCGAACCTAAGGCCTGTGCTTGCCTACCAAATGCTGTATCACTGAGCTTACCAAATGCTGTATCACTGAGCTATGTAACTAGCCCTGCCTCCCACGTTTTTCTCAATTTTTAATTTGCAATGGGGTCTCAGTTGTCCAAACTGGCCTTCAGCTTGTGATCTTCCTGCCTCAGCCTTCCAAGTAGCTGGGATTATAAGCATGTGTTGTTTTGTCTGGTTCACTTGGTTTCTTTAAACAGCATGAGTCTTCATGGTATTTACTCTTCAGACAGTTCACTTCAATCGTTTGGGAAAATATGACACAACACTGAACTGATTAACACTTGGCCTGACAATTTAGTTTTACTCAGTGCTATATAAGGACAAATTTCTGATCATTAGGAAGCTGAAAAAGGAGGGGCAAGGGGTGAGTAGAAACTACAGATCATGCAGCTTTTACTAGTTTTTAAAGCACAGCTAGACTATTTTAACTCTAAAAAATTTTAAACCATACCTTCTAGGATGAAAACCTTTTAAAGCAAGGATAGGAAAGCTATTTCTGCAGTTTATCAGTGGGGATATTTTATCAGTGAGAAAACAGTTGATAAATAAGTTTTAAAATATAAACTTGTTGTTGGTTGTATTACAGGAATTTAATGTACTCTGAGATCTGTAATTGCAATGATTTGTTGTTGTTAATGTGGAACATTTTATCCCAAACCATGAGTGTCCAAAATGTTTTGCTGTGATGCCATTGTATATGGCTGGAGCAGGGGAATGTAGCCCTACGCTTGATTTTAGTAATTTGAGTCAGTATTTAACCTATTTTAGATGGAATTGAGAGCTGAAATAAAATTTGTGGATAGTGCTGACAATTGCCATTATGCATTTCCCACTTCACACTCTGACTGCTACTTCAGAAAGTAGGGTATTTGAGATACTGTTCTTATTATCGTTTAATCTCAAGTGTTGTACCTCCTCCTAAACCATGCATTCAGCTCCACACATATTTCCATGTGGTACATGAATTGTTAATGGTCATCACAGTATGATTTCTTTTTATGCAGGAGGCACTTAGCAACAATATTCCTTGTCTGTGACAGTGCATCCAGCAGAAAACAAGTTTTTTGCTTGTTTTAGTTTTTTAAAAATCATACATAGTTCGCAAAGTAATGCACACATGTGCAAAACTTTATGTGTTCAGTAGTGTGGAAGGAATGGTTGCAGAAGACAGTCTTAATTTGCATAGTATATTCTTCAACTCTTCTCATTGATTTCCAAATCTAAGGCTGTCATGAAAGCCAGTATGGCTACAATACTGTATAGCAGGGGATAAAGAATTGCATAAAATGAAACCAGCCTTAAGACCTGTTTTAAGACAATTTATTAGAACAAAGACAATGAGATAGCAGGGTAGCAGAAAGGAAGGTGGGGTGGGGTGGCCCTTGTGAAGGACCAAAGACAAAATAAGTAATAGCTACAGTGCTGAAATTTCATTATATTCTAATAAAGACTGTATGCTCAATATCCTAGTGGTAATTCATAAGTTTAGTAGTTTTGCAACATTTTTAGGAAACACAGTATTAATATTGTATGTTTTTAACAATAAGGCATTATAGAAAGTTTTGAAAAATAAGTGTACCCCCCCACCCCAAATACATAAAAACCACTTGCTGGCATTTGATTTGTATTTTAAAGTCTGGAATAAAATGGCCAAATTTTCAAAGGCAATAATAGCTTGTACAAGGACTTGATTCATTTGATTTAGCACCAAGTAAAATAAGAGTCAATATTCCATGGAAGATACAGTTGGTTTTTTCCTCTGCCTCTCAAAATGCCCCACTTTTACCAGGCCACAATGTATAAGCATGCCTCCTTATTGCCCCACTAAGGAATCTAAAATGATTTAGGTTTTAAAAAAAATGGCTGCTCAGATGACACCAGCAGAGTTCTTTCCCTTTAAAATAGGGTGGCAATGAACACTAGCAGGTATCAATTTCTTTGATCAAGAACAAAAACCTTTAAGGAACGGTTACTTTCCTGGTCCTCCTTAACCTGTCTTGTAAATTCTCTTCGTTGCAATGTGTTGCAATGCCAGATGTGTCAAGAGAATATCCCCCAGGTATGCCTGATCTGTTTCTGTGTCTTTAATGGTAAAGTATGCTTACTTTACATAGTACCATGGGTTTTCTCATTCATTTTTTCTTTTTTGCTATAACTTGTTTATCAAGGCAGAGTGTATGTTTGGATCAAGATAAAACTGACAAGTAGATCTTAAAACCATACATTTCTTAACCTGAGTAACATCTGAAAACCTAAGATTTTATTACATTTTCCACTGAAAATTCAGTGTTGGTGCTTACCTAAGAACTTACAATGTCAATTTTTGACACAAATCATGTCCCTAAGTACACATGTATTTTTCAAAAGAAAAAAGTCATATTAAAGTAATATTTTCTTATACACTGATATATTTTTATAGCAAATTGAAAATTCTGAGTAAACTGAAGGTATGTCTAATGACATAATAAATACAGCATATGTAGCTAGCTTATATGTTTCTTAGTGTACAGGCAGCAGTGAATTTGCATCTTGCAATGGATCTGTAAATCTAGTTGCTTTTTTCCTAGAATTTTATATAGTTGTCTTACCATACCATGTTCCACAGGGTTAGAAAACATTAGTTGGCATCAGTCCATGCAGAAGCCTCTGATGAGGTATTTTCCCCAAATGATATGTACTTTTCCAGCTTTCCCAGAAAAATATGAAAATTTTATGAATCACTTACTGAACAAAAATGTTACTACTAATTGCTCTTTTAATTTTACTCTAACAGATTCTTGAAAAAAGCTTTGATATCTCTTGTTTTTGAATTGCACATTCATTGAAGATAACTGGATAAAATATACTAGATGATTTCAAAAGATCAATTTTAGTATCTGAATTATTTGGCACATCCTTAATAATATCCAGAATAAAATCAGTAGAAATAAAACAATTGTCTAAGAATTCATATATGCTGGAATCTTAGTAAAAAGAACTGCTAATGCAAAGATGAGGTTCTACTCATCTTACTAGTTACAGGCTTTTCTCCTCATGGAGTAACTGAGGTTTTCTGGTTTGTTTGTGGAACTTTTGTTTGTAGGAAAGCATATACATAGGGCCAAATCTTGTTGGTTTCTGTTCCAGAAAATGTTTCCAACACCCCTTTTTTCCTAAAGGAAAAACAAAACAAAACAACAACAACAACAAAAAAATGAGAAACGCAGGTCTGAGTCTTCCTAATGAGCTTTTCAAAGCTTTTGTGTAAAACATGACAATATACATTGAGCAGTCTCATAAGTATAGATCTATGTGATAGAGAGAGAGAACTTGGCTAGGCACTGGAGAACCTTCATTTTAGTTTCAGCTTTGCCCAGTGGCATATAGAAATAACATTTACAAAACAATAGCAGCTGTCATTTATTGACCATGTACTATGTGTTAAAGACTATGTTAAGTGCTTTACATCTAATTCATTCAGTCCTTTCCAAAGCTCAAATTTTCTTACTCTACTGATAAAATTGTCTCTTTTATAAAGTGACTTCACCCAGATCACTAAGTTGGTAATATGTTTCCAAATGGGGACCGCCAGACACCAGAACACCCAGTGGCTTTTTTTGCTCACTAAAATATTTGGCAAAAAGAGCTTTCCAATACTTATCTCTCATTTTTGCTGAGGTTTATTTTTTCTTCTATTCTACCCTTGTGAACTTTAACAGAAAAGGGAATAGAAAGAGTGTGAGTTTTATTATTTTTCTTACTAGGTTTCTTCATTTCTCCCCTGACAAGATTTGTCTTGCTTGTACCAGATCAGCAACCAGTCTATTTACTCCAGCATCCTTTGGATAGTACAGTGAAGAGTGAGGAGTAGAATCCTGGGATTGCTTCTCAAACCACAGAGATTAGTCCAGAGAGTCTGACACTTCTGCTAATCCCCCTCTTCAAATCCATGCACATTCGTGTATATACACAGGCTCAAAGGGTGCATAAAAGCAAATGAAGAATTCCACTTTTTACAGGATCAGTGATACCTCTGTAAACTCTCTTTCTAGGTTTTCAGAGAGTTCTTGAACCTCCTAAGATTTTGATAGTTAACACCCACTGTTTTTTTGGTAAGAAATATTTTCTACCAGAGAAATTATATTCATAGAGTATTCTTTGCATATTAGAAGTCTTAAGCTTCTAAATTCACAGGAATTTAGTAAAGCTTTCAAGAGAACAAGCTTCTTAAATGGCATAAGCCTCTTGAAGAGCCACTTTTAATATCAAGCCACAGTGTCAGAAGTGGGTTAATTGCTGAGAGCACAACTAAATGGACCTACTCAATCCTAAAGCTGTATCTTGGATGAACATTTGTCATTTTTTGTGTAATAAAATGGAACTAATTAAAAAAATTAGTCCTCCAAAGAAGAGCATCCTGCTGTTTTTAAACATAGACCAATTTATCTTATAAATGTCCCATGGCTGACAAGAGTTTTAAAATACAAAAACAACTGTGGAAGTTTTAATTTTAATGTGAGTGTTATAACTGAAGTCCTTACAATACCACTTTCTATTTTTAGTTTAACTTCAGTTTTATGTGTGAGAACTCAGGGAAAAGCTTGAATTAATGGCAAGAGGTAGCAAAAACCAGAAGTCTAGAAAGAAAAACTAGGATTTCTTTCTTTGGGGAGTGGGGAGATTGAATCTAGGGGTGCTTTACCACTGAGGCACATATCTACCCCTTTTTACTTTCTTCCATTTTGAGACAAGGTCTTGTTAAGTTGCTTAGGGTCTTGGTAAGTTGCTGAGACAGGCCTTGGACTTGTGATCCTGACTCAGCTTCCCAAGTCACTGGGATTATAGGTGTGTCACCGCTGGCACTATGATCTTTCATTCATTCATTTCTGCAAGATTTCCTCATTTTGGCATAACTAATACCAGGACTAGTTCTCTATTCAGAGCCTTGCAGCAATGTTATCTACCCAACAACAGTAACAATCTCCCCACCAAAGTCCATGAGGTTCAGGTAAGACTGTCCCCATTTCCCATATTCAAGAATGACAGAGTAATCCCTGCCAACCACAAGATTTTTGCTGGCAAAAAAAAAAAAAAAAGGCTTTTTTCTGCTGGTGTATTTGAACTGGTAGGAGATAAGCTAGAGTGTTGAGCTGCCACACAAAGGGAGCCCAACTGAGGCTTGATGATACTTCTTCAACACCTGGACCCAGCCACCTTTGGACTTTTTAGGTATATAACCAACAAATTTCTGCTTTTGCTTAAGCCAGTGTAAATGAGGTTCCTGTACCACATCACATGATAAATATTGCTTTCAGCTTTCCATTTCACCCATATACAGAAGGTGAGCTGCTTGGGGCCTGACAGGAACTGAGTCTACTTTGTGGACCAAGGGCCTGGCCCAGTGTCAACAAATAATAATCACTGACACTGGGTGATTTAGTAGACATCAGCATTGCTTTGAGTCTTTTCATGGATTTTCTCACTTCGTTCCCTTAAGCCTATAAAATAGGTACTATTTCATACTGCCTGATTTTATAAATAAGGAATTCGTAGTGTAAGGTTAAATACCTTGCCCAGGGCCACAGAACTGTTAATCTTCAGAGCCAGGATCATTACATAAATCTCAAAATTATAATAACAGCTACTATAGAAAGTGAATTGCCAACTCTTGTAATTTCACCCTCCAGAAATAATTATTAAAATGGTTTGAAGACCATTGCTTCAGATTTTACTACACACTTACCCCTATTATAATAACTACAACCATAATAATAGCTAATATTTATGTAGTGCTTACTGTATGTCATGTACAATTTTAAGAATTAATACACATTAACTCACGTTCAAGCCTGTATTCTCACTCCCATTTTATAGATGAGAAAACAGGCAGTGGTTAAGCAAGGGGTTAGGGCCAAATTAATTAAATGATGAGCTAGGACTTGAACTTAGGTTTTCTGGCTCCAGAGCCTATGCTCTCACTACAACACTGTACTGCTTTAACAATCATTATTCAGTAAGAATGAATAAGAGGAAGGCAGTCATTCCCTATAAGGAGAAGGAAGAGCTGAATAAAGAAAAAGGACTTTTTCTTAACATGCATCAAATATTAACTCAGTATAGTTCCCGTATTGTCTTATGAACTCCCTTAAGAGCATACCAGAACTAGCCAAGCCAGGTACAGTGGTGAATGTCTGCAATCCCAGCTACTTGAGAAGCTGGGGCAGAAGGATTTCAAGTTTGAGGCCAGCCTCAGCATCTTAGTGAGACACACAGCAACTTGGTTAGGTCTCTCAAAATAAAATTTTTTGAAAAGGTGGGGGATACTGGGAATGTAGCTCAGTGGTTAAGATCTATGGATTCAAACCCAAGTACTAACACATACACAATTTATTAGCTAAATACATGATCAGTGGGTTAGATGTCAATTCAGACTTTCCTGTACTATAGCAACCTCTATTGGCACATATAGTGGACGGGTTGCCTCCACAGCGCTCATTCCAGTCCTCTCTGCACTACATAGCAGAGTTTAGGGTAAGACTGGCCACTCCTAGCTCTGGGTGTGGACTAACTGGTATAGTCTCTCCCAGCCAAGTGACTGGTAATCCATTCCTTCAACAGTTGGTGCCTGGATTCCATGACCACAATGGTTGTTCAATTGGTTTAATCTGAGGGATATTCGGAGCTTTTGTTCGCTAGGAAGAGGTTACTCCTCAGCCCTTCATGAAAGAGGAATCCCTGGCTATTCTAGCCAATGTCTGCAACCATGCAGGAAGCCTGAGGACAAAGTAAAGACACAAAAGAAGGCAAAGCTAAGACAATGGCAAAACTCTGGTGAGACCTAGGAGTGACTGAAATCCAGCTTACCTTCTGGACTTCTCTATTGTACCAGCTAATAAATTTTCTTTGTTGCTTAAGCCAATTTGAATTGGGTCTTCTGGAATTTTAACATTTCCAGGTGTAAAGTGTGGAAAATCAAAAACTGACCCCATGCTTCAAAATGTAAGAGAAGTTCTCAAAAGCAAGAACTCACTGATAATACTCCAGGACTGGCCCCGTTTGCGCTTCATAAGCCTTCAGTCTCTTGATCACTGTCTCTGGTCTATCATCTTCACGCTGAATCAGAGGCTCTCCCGTCAGATCATCTATGCCCTGAACAGTAGTTAGAAGACTGGTATTAAATATAATATTTGAAGGAATTTTTTATAAGTACTTCAGTTGTTTTTAAATATATCTCTGGGCAAGCACCAATCACAAAAATATGTTAACTTCTAAACAAACAGAATCCTGCCCAAAGACAGATCTTTGCAACACAGAGCCAAGAGACCCTAGGATTATTTCCATAGTACTATAGTTGGGATCTGGAATGTTTTCCAAAGGTCCATGTGTTAAAGGATTGGTCCTAGCTCATGGCACTATTGGGAAGTAGTGGAACTTTTAAGAGGTGAGGCTTAGTGGGAAGTCTTAGGTCATTGGTTTGCCTTCGAAAGGGACTGTGGGACCCTGATGTCTTCCTCCCTCTCTCTTTCACTTCCCCGTCTTTATTCTACCATGTGTTCCCCACTATGATTTGTTGTCTCACCACAGGCCCCAAAGCAATGGGCCAATTAATAATGGGCTGAAACCCCAAAACTGAGCCAAAGTCTTTCTTGTAAGTTGATTATCTCAGATATTTGTTACAATAGTTGAAAGCTAGCACAGAAAGTAGAAAGTGACACAGTATCAGTCACCACCTTCTTAGTAAAAAGATTTTCTAACTGGCCTCTAAAAAATTTAATACACATACCACACACACAGATTTAGCTAAACACTGGGAATCTCAACTGTCAGTGCTGCAAATTCCTAATGCCTCTGCTCCTAACTCATTCCCTGGTACAAAGTAGGAAATAAACACTTAATTTTAAATGAGTAACAAAGCCTTGTTGCTCCTGGAGTGACTTTACTACCAACCTGAATGGATAAGTAACCTAAGAATACACCCTCAGGAATTTTGGTCAGGTATAAGATTTCTAAGTTCACACACTTTATGTCCATGTGGGCAAGAGGACCCAAAGACAGTCTGCCATGTGTCTGCTCCACCACAACTACTCACCACAGTTTTGGGAGGGTTGAATTCAATGTTGTAGACTCGGCCACTGGCTGGATGGATCCATCGAGCAGTGAGGCGTTGTTTAATGACCTCAAAGGGCACATTCAGGTTAATTACTGTGTCTATCTGATAAGCTTTATCCAGGGCTTCTGCCTGAGGAAGTGTCCTTGGAAAACCTTTAGAGAATTTAAAGAAAAAAAGGGACAGAGGAAAGGAGAAAGGAAAGAAAGAAAAATAATGTTGGAATGTCGAAAGCCAGGTTTGGTGCCACATACCTATAATCCCAGTGGCTCCAGAGGATAAGGCAGGAGGATTGCAAAGTTCAAAGCCAACCTCAACAATTTACCTAAGTAACTTAATGAGACCCTATTTCAAACTAATAAAAAAGGGACTGGATATGTGCCTCATTGGTTAATCACCCCTGGGTTCAATTCCTGGTATTAAAAAAAAATGTTGGGGAATCTAAACAAAAGAAATAACACCAGGCAGCTTGATCTTAGGTGTAGCACAACTGTGATGATTAATTTTTTTTTTTTTTTTTTTTTTTGGTTTGACTGGGTCATGGGATCCCTAGATATTTGGTCAAATATTCTGGGTATATATGCAAGGGTGTTTTTTACGAGAGTAACATTTAAATAGACTGAATAAAGTATATTGCCCTCTCTAAAGTGGATAGGCCTTAACCAATCAGTTTGAAGGTCTGAATAGAACAAAAGGCTGATCCTCTCAAGTACCTTCTGCCATCTTACTGGGACATTTACATTTTCATTCCTTTGAACAAAAGCTAAACTCATCAGCTTCACTCAAAACCTCAAAATGCTGTTTTTGGAATATGACAGAAAACAAAGTAGAGGAACAAGCCCTAACAGATAACCAATCTATCAAGCAGTCCTAATCCAAAAACCTGAAATCCTATGATGCTCAAAGTTTCAGATTTCAGAGCATTTTTAATTTTGAGTTTTCAGATAAGGGATGCTCAACTAGTAGTCTATGCAAATATCCCAAAATACAAAAAACTGAAATCTGAAACACTTCTGGACCCAAGCATTACAAATACAGAATACTCAACTGGTATAGCTAAAGTAGTATAAACAACGTGGTTCAAAAATACAAAGAAAGGGGCTGGGTTATGGCGCAGTGGTAGCGTGCTCGCCTAGCACGCGTGAGGCACTGGGTTCGATCCTCAGCACCACATAAAAATAAAATAAAGATATTCTGTCCACCTACAACTAAAAAAATAAATAAATATTTAAAAAAAAAATACAAAGAAAGGCAAATGTAACTGGTTAGTGAATCCAGAAACAGATACAAGTATAGGGAATTTAAAATAATATTTTGATCCCCAAATTTCTGACTTTGCAGTGTTGTTACTAAGGACATTTTGGTTAGAACACCAGGAAAATTAAAATTGGCAAAAATGAATACTTTTCAAAAATGACAAAAATTAAAATTGTACATGTAATAAGTTGTTAGAGCTAAAAATACATTTTCTCATTAGCACTGAAAGATGGAAAAATTTGCCTGTGACCTAAACTTTATATAGCTAAAACAGCAATTACAACGGATAAAACTGTACCTACGAAACCCAGATTTGGGGTAAATAGCCCAGAATGAAAGTTTATAATGGCAAAAAGCTCGATCTGTATATAGCCCCAAACTGAGTAAGTCATCAAGCATTTATTGTAAAATTTACAATGAAGTAAGTGATCCTGATAAAAACAGTTTTAGGCAAATGCTCTATCTACATTCTTACCCTTCTAATAAAAACATTTTAAATACATTTAATGAAAACAAATAGAATATAGTGGCTAAATCTATTGAGTGCTCTCCAATCTATAATGCCAGGATCTATACTATCAAATGTTAAAAATAACTTCTTTCCACTGTTATCATAATCATAAATGAGGGTTATTATTCCCACTTTACAAATGAAGAAACTGAGGCATAGCAAGGTTAAGTAACTTGCTCTTCCTCACAAAGCTATTAAGCAGTGGGAGTGGAATTTGAACATAAGCTAACCCAATACCTACTCATAACTAAGAGTTGTGCACTGAAAAAATGTCTCAATAAAAATACCTCTGGGGCTGGGGTTGTGGCAGAGCACTTGTCTCACACATGGATTTGATCCTCAGCACCACATAAAAACAAATAAATAAAGATACTGTGTCCATCTATAACTAAAAAAATATTTTAAAAAAATACCTCCTTATTGGTGTCTGTTTGGTACTGGTGATTAAACTCAGGGGTGCTTTACTGCTGAGCTACATACATCTCCAGCCCTTTTTTTAGTTTGAGACAGGGTCCTACTAAATTGCTTAGGCCCTCACTAATTTGCTGAGACTGGCCTTGAACTTGGCAGCCTCAGCCTCCCAATTCACTAGAATTATAAGCCTGTGCCACTGCACTTGGTCCCATGACCACCATTCTTGATGACTGTCCATAGGCCATGAAATGATCTTTCACCTGCCTGCATTTTCCCAAATGCACTCTACATTTAGGACACCTGGAATGCTCACAACACTCCACTTACCATCCAACAGCCAGTTATATTGGGTGAGATTTTTCAGCTCATGCAGGGCTAGCCGAGTCATGACATCATCTGGGATGAGCTTCCCTTGGTCAATGAAAGTCTTGGCTAACACACCAATCTCTAGAGCAGAGGAGGGGAAATTATTAAGTGCATTTGTTTTATCTTAGTCTAGGTTCCTAGAGACTGACTGCCTAAAATTGACCTCTGAAAGCACACCCATGTAAAAATGTGTGTCGTTGACTTTTCTGCTTAAAAACATAGGTTACAAAATAAAGTTAGGCCTATTTCAAATCCTCCAGTATGAAAAAATACATAAATATAAATGTAGAGATGGAAAAAATCATATTAAGTTATAGGCCAATATACTAACAATAGTCATCTCTGTGATAGAAATGACAATAGATTATTTTTTACATATTTGTGATTTTTCTGTATTTTCTATCAGGGAAAAATATGGAATAACTGATATTTTCTTTTAAATAAGAATTTAAAATATTCATTATTTTGGGATGGCTCATTTTAACTGCTTGCCTTCAGGTGTTAGTCTAAAGATTTTTCCAAATCTTAAAACAGGTGCTACTGTCATAATACAATTCAATTTTTGACTATGATCATATCACATTTTTATTAATAAGACACTTTGGAAAAGAATTTATGAACAATTTAGAAATATTATGCACAACTGTATATCATTCTTATCCAACAAAATTTAATTTCCTTATGCTCTCTTACCAAACTATATATACTCAGAGTTGTAAAACTGTTGTAGATATACAATTTTGTGTTCATTTTTCACTAAACATTTTGTAAATATTTTTCAGTGATCTTACATAGTCATTTCTGATAATAGTCATCTCCATCAATGTATATCCCTGCTTTATACATAAAAACATACTTTTTCTCACAGTGGTACTGTTAGACATTTAAATTATATAAATTAGTCTTGGGTTTTCCTCATCCCTGCTCTTTCTTAAGATCTTAAGTTGTTGTTCTTTTTCCTCCTCTTCTTCTCCTCCTCCTCCTTCCCCTTCCTGTCTTTCCCCTTCTCCCCCTCCCCGCTTCTTCTTCTGTCTTCTGAATTGTTTCTGATGAATACATTCCTATACCTCTTGGTATGAATTGCTATACTGACCTCAAAACAGATTCCAAATTGTTAAATTCATGAAACTATATTTTAACCAAGAATTAACAGTATGGAAACTGCCATTTGAAGGTGGGATATCAGGTTTACAACAGCATTTGGACCTGGGTGTGGTAATGCACTCCTGTAGACCTAGCTACTTAGAAGGCTGAGATGGGAAGATGGCTGGAGCCCACCAGTTGGCACGTCATGAGACCCTATTCCCCCTCACAAATAAAATCTGATACAGACAGCATTTTAAAAAGGGCCTGGATTCCAAGATAGAGAGCTCTCAGTATTCTCCAGAACAGTCTTTGGAAAGGTTCATACACTTAAGATGAGTAGACCTTTCTGTCTCCAGGCTTTTGACCACTGCTCTGGGGAGGCAGAACTCTAACCTCCTCAACAGTGTTTGGGAGGAAAAAGAAAGTAAAAACTTTGAATTCTTCAGGACTGAGTCCTAAATAAATGGTATAAGGTCCCACCCTCACCTCTCTTGCTTCAGACCAACTGCTCTTCTAAACCCCCAACCAATGACAACAAACGACTTTAGGTGATGGAACTAATTAATAAAGTGCTTAATGTTTAATTTCATCAGTATAAAAGGAGTTTCAAGAAAAGATGATCAGCTCTTGTCACTTCTAGTCAACATTGTACTAGAAATTCCAGCCAGGCAAATAGTCCAGAGAAGAAACAGTATCCAGAAGGGAAGAAGTAAATGCAGATGACATGATCTTATACATAGAAAATACTAAGGAATCCACTTAAAAAACTATTACAACTAATTAATAAATTAGTCCAGCAAAGTTGCAAAATATAAGGTGAATATACAAAAAGCCAGTAATGAACAATCTGAAAATAAAACTAAGGAAACAACAACTCAGTGGGCTGGAGTATGGCTCAGTGGTAAAGCACTTGTGTAGCAAGCACAAGGCTCTGGGCTTGATCCTCAGTATAAAGGGGAGTACTGAATTTATAACCGCATAAAAAAATAAGAAAATTAGCAATATATTTATTTTTTTTAAAAAGTGCAGAACTTGTAACTGAGAACTACAACATTGTTGAAAGACAAGAAGTACCTAACAAAATGGAAAGACATATTCATGGTTTTAAGAATTAGTATTAAGATGGTAATACTCTTAATAAGTGAAATACAGATTCAGAGCAATCTTATCAAAATCCTAGTTACTTGATGTCTTTGCAGAAACTGACAAGAAGATCCTAATATTCACATGGAAATGCAAGGGACCCTAAATAGACAAAACAATCTTTAAAAAGAAAAAAGTTGGAAGACACACACTGCTGATTTCAAAATAACAAACAAGATTGTGTGTTACTAGCATAAGAACAGACATACGGTTTAATGGAACAGAACTGAGAATCCAGAGATAACCCCTTGACCTTACAGTCAACTGGTGTTCAACAAGGATGCCAAGACAGTTCAGTGGGGAAAAACAATCTTTCCAACAAAAATTGCTAGGATAAATGAATAATAATAATAATAACAACCCAATATGGATCATAGATCTACATTTGAGTGCTAAAACTATAAAAATGTTAAGGGAAAATGTACAAAAATTCATTGTGGTGATGGTTGCACAACTCTGGATGTTCTGAAAAAAACACTGAATCATATTTTACAAGGGTTAATTTCATGGTTACGTGATAGAAAGTTCCTAGTAAGCAAAAACTTCCAACACTACTCAAAGATAATTATTATTAAAACTGATAATAGATATTTTGAGTTTTGTGTATAGATAAACATTTATCCACAATATTTATGAACACCAAAAGCCTATAATATTTCAACTGGAGTTTAAAAGAAAAAACTGATTCAACTCTCCACCTCAAAGTCTAAACAGTTTGCTTTTTACATTTTAAATGTTTACTCACTCCCTAAATTATATACAAAGACTGCCATCCAGGATGTGCTTTGGACATTCAGTAAATATTTGATTGCCTATAATTTAATATTGTGTATCTTAATAGACTTCTCATAAGAATACCATTCACTTTTTTATTCAAAACTTAACAATTGAACTGGGTACGGTGGCACATGCCTATAATCAGAGCTGCTCAGGAGGCTGAGGCAAGAGGATCACTAGTTGAAAGCCAGCCTCAGCAATGTGGCGAGGCCCTAAGCAACTCAGCAAGACCTTATCTCTAAATAAAATACAAAAAGGGGGGGGGGGCTGGGATGTGGCTCAGTGGTTAAGTGCCCCTGTGTTCAATGCCTGGTACCAAAAAAAAAAATTAACAATTGAGTTGGGCCTAGTGGCGCATGCCTATAATCCTAGCCACTTGGAGGCAGAGGCAGAATCACAAGTTCAAGGCCAGTCTTAGCAATTAATTTAGTGAGACCCTAGGCAACTTGGCAAGACCCTGTCTCAAAATAAAAAATAAAAAGGGCTGGGGACATAGCTCAGTGGTAAAGCATCCCTGGGTTCAATGCAAAAACAAAACAAAACAATTTGGATGTACAAAGCTCTGAGTTCAAGCCCCAGCACCACAAGAAAGAAAAGAAAAATTAACAAATTTGGGAGCTTCCACATCATCAAAACACAAAAAGCTAGTTTAATTTGTTGTTGTTGTTGTTTTTTGAACTGGAGATTGAACCCAGGGGTGCTTAACCACTGAGCCACATCCCCAGCCCTTGTTTATTTTTCATTTTGAGACAGGGTCTCACTGAGTTGCTTAAGGTCTTAATAAATTGCTGAGACTGACTTTGAACTCAAGATCCTCCTGCCTCAGCCTCCTGAGCCACTGGTATTACAGGCGTGTGCCACCATGCTGGGCGCACACACACACACAACAAGCTAGTTTAAAAAGTAGGTTCTTCACAATAAGCTAATTTTCTATAAAGTCATGCACAAATAAAAATAGGAAAGGAAAGTTAGAGGAAAAGTAGGGAAGGTCAAAATCAATTTTTAAAGATAAATTGCCAGAAACCAGGCATTAGTCTGAGAAATAAGTGCTTATATTACACAAATAACCATTTTTGTTTCTATTTCTCCTTTTAAAATGTGGTCTTTCTCACATTACCCAAACCAACCACACATCATATCTGAACAAACTTATTCAAAATTATTGCTTAAGCAGCCATGAAGTACAAAAAGTTTTCAGTCTTTCAAAAGACTGAAAACAGTCTTTTTTTTTCTTCACATGGACCAAAAGAAAGGGCTACAGAGAATTAACCTCCTTCCTACTTAAATTACTTCAAACATCATTATATAGTAAACAACATAAACTTTACTTTTAAAAATGTGTCAAAATGAAACTAGGAGAATGACAGGAAATAGGTTAAATGATAGCTTTACACCCAATTCAGGGCATTTTGGAAAAAACCTTTCTCAAATAATAAAGACTTGAATTAACACAGTGGTTACCATCTGGGACAGGAAAGAGGTATCTGTGGAAAGGGCACACAAAAGGGCCCCCAAGGTGCCCAGTTTTCTCTTCAGTGATAGGTAAATGAGTATTCATTTAACTCTTCTTCTAACCACACAGACATTATAATAATTACAGGCATAAAATATTTCAAGGAATTACACTGAAAACAAAGTATTAAAAACTAAAATCCCCACTCACTTTGTTTCAGCATAGAATTGTAATTCAAGAATTGCATAAAGGCCAGTCTGCGTCTGACCTCATCTTACTTCTTCCCCTCCCCACTTTTATCCTATCCTCAAACCACACTCCCCAGCCTAGACATACTCTGAACATACTCAGAATTCTCCTAGCCTTTGCACAAGCCCTTTGCTCCTTCTTTTGCCTAATGAGTTCTTACTTACTGCTATGATATGGATGTAGTTTTTGTTTCTTCCAGAACTTATGTTGAATTTGATCCCCAACAAAATAGCATTGAGAAGTGATAAGACTTTTAAGAAGTGTTTGGGTCATGAAGACTCCACTCTCATAAAGAAATTAATACTACTCTCATGGGACTGGGAAATTTCTCTGGGGAGTGAGTTCTTAAAGAATTTGACTAATTGCCTTAAAAGTGAATTGTAACAGATGGTGTTCTGTCTCTTGCATGCAACCACTTGCATCCTTCCATATTTGCACATTATAATGCAGCACAAGGCCCTTTGCCAGATACAGCCACTTGATTTTGGACTTCCAGTCTCCAAAACCATGAACTAAACTAACTTCTTTCCTTTATTAACTACCTAATCTCAGGTATTTGGTTATAGTAAATGAAAATGGACATCTTTCAAGATACATCTTAAAGAGCTCTTCATAGTGAGGCATCCCTCAACCTCCTAAGAAACCAAAATTTCCTCCTCCAGACATCTGTGATGTCACAGGCTTGTCTATCACACTACTAAAACTATGTGTCTACACATTAAGGACTGAACTGTGTTAGCCCAAATCCATATGTTGAAACCCTAACCAAATGTGACTATATGTAGAGATAGGGCCTTTAAGGAGGTAATTAAGATTAAAGGAGCTGGAGCCCATAAGGCTTATGTCCTTATAAGCAGAGGAAGATACCAGGAGTGCCTGGGCACAGAGGAAAGACCATGAGACAATAAAGTGAGAAGGCAGCTAACTCCAAATCAGAAAGTCCTTACCAGAAACCAACTCTTCCAGTGCCTTGATCTTGGACTTTTAAAGGCTCCAAAACTATAAGAAAATAAATTCTACTGTTGAAGACACCTGATCTGCTGTGGTAAGCTATTATAGCATCCTGAGCTAACTAATACACAGATCCAGCTGCCCACCTGTTCCCCATGCCCACATCCTGAATATTGGTACCTTCAGTGAAATCTATTCCTCTCTGTATGTCACTTCTTATCACATATTAGGTGCTTGTTGGATCCATGGATGGATGGGTGGCTAGGTGATATATGGAGAGAAGGATAAGCTGCCTAGATTCTCCTGGATTTTATTCATGCTATTTCAAAAGGCCTTATTTCATCAAAAATTACTAATCTGGCAAAAGCCTAGTTTCTTTGAGACAAAATTCATTAACATGCTTATCTTTTAAAAACTGTTCTTTTAACTTTTTAAACAAACTATGTACACACATAAAATAATGGAAAAAGAAAACAATCCAAATGTCCATCAACTCATGAATGGATAAATCAAATATAGTATAGTATATCCATAAAACGGAGTTTTCAACAATATAAAGGAATGAAGTACTAATAGTACAATGTGGACGAATCCTGAAAACACTGCACTAAGCTGGGCGCAGTGAGACACGCCTATAGTACAACTACTCAGGAGGCTCAAGCAGGAGCACCCCTTGAACCCAGGAGTTCAGGGCCAGCCTGGACAACAAAGGGAGAACCTCTGTCTTAAAAAAAAAAACAAACAAAAACCTATCTTAAGTGAAAGAAGCCAGAGGAAAAAAGACCACATATTGTATAATTAATTTGTATGTTTGGATGAAACGTCCACGATAGAGAGATAAAGAAATATAGAGGTGTATTAGTGTTGCCAGAGGTTCAGGTGGGGTTGGGTAGGGTGGGGAGGGAATGGGAGTGACTAATAAGAGATTTCTTTTGTGGGTAATGAAAATGTTCTAAAATTGGTAGTGGTGAGAGTTACTCAACTCTTATGAATATACTAAAGTCCACTGAATTGTACACTTTAAATGGATAAATTATATGGTATATGAGTCATATCTCAACAAAGCTGTTAGGAAAAAAAGTGAAATGGGGCACTCTTTTTGGAAAACCATGTTGGTAAATGTTCAGAACAGTATGTACAGTGTGCTACCATCTAGGTCAAACACACAGAGAAGAAAAGGTAAACATTTGGTTGCATGTGCATGAAATATCTTGGAAGGATTTTTTTCACTTAATATCTTTTTAGATGTTTTGGAATTCCAAACTATGTAAATGTATTGCCTGTTACAAATTAAATTTTTACTATTAAAAAATAATTTGCTCTGCCATCAATATCCTAATTATGTGCTGACTATGCTCTGTGAGTATACATAATGTTTTGTTAGATATATAGAAACTTGGGGGCTTACAGGGATCCTGATGTTTATATACTCGAGTTGGACTCCCCCAACTTATAGATGAAAACAAATGAGATTCAAAAGGTTAAGCCATCAAGTCCACACAATACTGTGGTGTACTTACTTTCTCAAACTCTGAGCAATCACATATCAACTTCGCAGTTTCTACCACAGGTGAACCATTATTTACTATATGGTTTTCTTTTTTTTGTTTTTAGTATTTATTTTTTCGTTGTAGGTGGACAGAATATCTTTATTTTTATGTGGTGCTGAGGATCGAACCCAGTGCCTTATGCGTGCTAGATGAGCACACTACCACTGAGCCATAACCCCAGCCCATATGGTTTTCTTTAAAGTGACTCAAAATGTTATCATGTTCATGAAATACAGGTTTATTTTTTTCCTCATGTACTTTGAAATAAATATATAAAAGTGTCTACCTAAAATTATCTTGTGAATCTCAATTTGAGAAATATTACATAATGAAAAGAGTATTTAATTGACACACAGAAGAACTGGGTTTTCATCCTAGTCCCCCAGTAAATATTTTTCATTTTCATCTTGTTTTTTATGAAGCACTTCATGAATTTGTATTTCATCTCTGTGCAGAGGTCACGTTAACCTTCACTATATCGTTCACATTTCAGTATATGCACTGCTTAGATGAACACATAAATGCTGTTTATTACTAACTGAATTCTTAACCTCTCCTGAGCTCAGTTTCCTCATCTGTAAATGAGAGGACTGGACTAAATGTCTATGAATCAAGTTTCCTGACTCCAGAGTCCAGGAGTGATCTACAGTTATTCCAGGTTTGCTATTGTCAATAGGTTGCCTAGTGTTTCCAGTGTCCTTATCATGTCTTCTGGGTGATTTACCTTTGGTCTTAATAAAATAATTAATGGTTTATATTTTAAACTGCATTTACAGATGAGGAAAACTTTTAGGTCCAAATAGGTAACAGTGAAGCTACAACTGCTGGAAAGAATAAAAGCCCTACATACATTATAAGCTTAAAAAGCAGAGATCTCTTGGGATGATTTTCAATTTTAGCTATAAAAATACTAAAAAGGGCTATAAAATATAGTGCTTTCATGAAATGATGGTTGATTGCAAGAGATTCCACACTAGGAACTTATTTGAAGGAAAATAATCAAAGATGCTGACAAATATTCATGTACAAGAATAGTGCTAGTAATTATTACAGCAAAAAATGGTTAACAATATGTCCAATAGTAGAAAAAATGTTTACTTATAATCTTAATGAAATTAAATATTTTAAGGCTGCTCAATGATGTGAATGAACATACAATAAATAAGAATAAAAAGTATCTAAAATGTAACAATTTTACCATACAAATGCAACAATGAGCACAGAAAAAAATAAATAATAAGAGAGAAAGTGCCAAAGGATCAACTCTATCTGTGAGGTGAGGCAGAATCATGGAAAATCTTAATTTTCCTAATAGTTTCATGACATTTTTCTTCTTTTATAATTAAAACAACTTAGTATCAGAAAGCATGAGCAGCGTTTTATTTTTAAAGATTATACCTCTTTTGGCTCTGATTCTGTGGGAAATATCCAAACCATTCACAAATATTTATTAAGAATATATTCTTAGTTCAGAGATACAGAACTGTGCCAGATACTGTTCTGTGAAAACAATCTGTAAGAACAGATCATTATGCACAACTTTAATAATTAACAGATTATTCACATCTGTAATAACAATCTTATGACACTGTCTCAAGCTTCATTTTGTTTTCCCTGTTAAAGAGCTGCCCATACTTCTTTGAAGAGCTCTAGCAAATGACCCACCCCAGGATATGTCTGTTCTGCTGCTTAGAGCACTAACTAGATGAATCAGACACAGTGGAATCATTCCTCAGGATCTGTTTGGGGGCTTTTATGTGAGCTCTGGAACTTTCCTTAGCTGAGTGGAGAAGCCAACCCCTTCATGTGCAATTGCCTTAAACCATGACTCTGCAGAGATTGGTCTTCTGACATTCTAGTTCTCCTGACCTGAATCTTTAATTTCTTTAAAGAAGTCTTTGTCTGTCTTTGTCTAAGAATTACCCATAAAAAGTACAGAACTGGCAGGCACCTGAAGCAAGCTGGACCTCTTTCCAAGTTCCCTACACTCCCTTTAGGTTCTGTTTCACTATGTAGAGCTCTAAGGAATAAGACAGCAAGAATGTCAGGGAGTGTTAAGGGCAAATAAGGAGCATGGTTTCTTCATTTTTAAAGTTTATTTAATTGACTTTTAAATTTACTTTTTAAAAATATTTTGTGTTTTCTTAAGTTAATGAACATTCTTCCTGAAGGTGCTCCCTAACCACACAGTTATGCCTCACTGCTCAGTGATTTTTTAGATAATCCTTTAAGAATTCCTTACTCCCTTGTACTTTGGATAACCTCACACCAACCAGTCTACAATACTAGGGACTGTTTATTGTTACCTAACTATTTGAATGTGTTGCATCAAGAACATTTAGCAAGAGAGTCAAACAATTTAATATTTTTAGTAAAGTTCGATTAACTACAAGACATTATTTTTTAAGATCAGTGTTAAAACTGAAAGTAGTAATAATGCTTCAGAGAAGTTGGATACTGAACCAAAGAACTCCAAGATACAAACTAGGAATACTGGATTCTGTCCCCCAATTTAGATATGATTTTTAAACTAATTTTTTTAAAAAACCTCACCTGGAAATAACCCAAACACCCATCAAAAGGGGACTTTTTAAATAAATCAGTAGATTCAGCAAACAGATGTCTATACAAAATGAAATAGATTTCTATGTTTCCATGGGGAAAGATATCCCAGATATAAAGTGAAAACATTCTGGTGCAGAGTACATATATAACTGCATATTACACAAAGGATATACATATATGTGCTTGTATGTAAATAAACATTTCTAGAAAGAAACACATTGTTCCTCTCTAAAGAACAGGATTAAGACAGGAAATGAGAAAGCTTTACCTATCCAAGTTTTTTCATTGTTTAAAAAACTTTTTGCAGGCATTATTTCTATGTAATGAGCTTCTAAATAAGTGTCAAAATGGGTTCTGTCTGTGAGGTAAAGGTCAACACTTTTGCTAAGAAAAAGAAAAACTTTAAGAAAACTTTTTAAAAATAGCCTTTTGAGAAAGAATTTACATAACACAAATTCAAGCATTGTAAAGTATACCGTTTGTTGACTGGATTTTGCACTGTTTAAAGGCTTTATTTGGCATGCAAAACAAAACAATCTTTTATGTAATCAAGCATAAGGATACCTTTAGGAAATCTCTGGGGGTATCAAAATCTAAGCCACCGCTCAAAAATTACTCTGCAGTGACTGCAATGAGGGTAAATAATACTTGGCCTTGAGCTTACAAGGGAAAGGTCAGAACTACAAGATCCCATAGAACTTAACTAAATGGGGTGGAGTAAGAAAAAGAGCAAGACCTAGCAGGGCTAATGCCAGTTTTCCTTGTACAAGGGACATGCGGAGAATATGCTATAGCTCAGCTCGAAGGACCCTCAGGAGTAGCTGCGCCCAGACTGGAAGTGCCTCTCAGACAAAGCAAGGTGGTTTCTTTTTATCTTTGAACTTGAAACGTGTCCGAATTCACTTATCCCCTCCCCCACCCCAGGCAACCTACCCGAAGCTGCCGCGGAAACTGGAGTTTTCGGGGTGTCAGCAACCCGAGAGCTCTTACCCCCGCGGTGGAAAGAAAACGACGCACACGCATCCCAGGACCCGCATCCGGGCTCATATCCCTCGCCGCGGCTCCTCCGCCCGCAAAACCCGACCCGGGCGACAATGCACCGCCAACCTTGTGGCCTGGGCTCCCACCTGTGCCTAGAAGCATGTTTTGTCGGAGCAGGTCCCCGCTGGAGAGGTGCTTCAGCTCGAAGTGTTTGGTGATGCGCGAGGACACGGTGCCCTTGCCCGAGCCAGGAGCCCCCATAATCACTGCGCGAAGTAGCCGCGCAGACGCCCCCATGGCCGATGACAGAGGACCAGGCAGGGCGGACAGCTGGGCTGCGGCCTGGCCTGCGCACTCACCGGCTTCGCGGCCCGGGACGGCCCGCTGGAAGCGCTGCAAGCAGGCTGCGGCCCCGGCACCCAGGCTCTCCCGGAAGTAAGCGACAGCCACTCGGGCCGCCCCGCCCGCGACCGCCGGTTGCAGTGCCCGCCCCTCGGCGACCCTGGCGCGCCCCCTCCCCGGCGCCCTCACACGCCAGCTTGAGCTATCCGGGCTCTCTGGGCTCTCCCTCGGCGACCCCGGGGATCTCTCCCTGCGCCCCTCTGCGCCGCCTCCCCATGTGCGCCCCTTGCTCTGCCCCTTTCGCTGGCATTCCTTTGCTCCCTTCCCCCTCCTGGGCAACTCCTATAGAAACCCCTGCCTCCCCACATTGAGCCCCAAGCCTTTATCCCTCCCCCTGACACCTGCGCCTGCCCTGCCAGATCCCCACCTGATAGACCGTGTTTCCCTCCATTCACCCTAGGCAATTACTGGGCGTCCCCTTCCTACCTCTGGTTGCCCCTTGGCGCCTCTTGGTTGCATGACTCCACTTACTCGCCCTAGCCCCTTCCTATTCCATGCGAGTACCTGCCCAGTCCCAGCCGCATAAACCATGCCCTCTTCGGGTCCGGCTTAGCAACCTGTGCCGCCCCACCAGGTACCTACTCGCACCCTCCACGCCACGCCAAGTTCCCCTAGCTCTCAGGACTCTGGGCTTTTGCTCCCACTCTCTTTCATTTCCCTTCTCTACCTCCTCCCTCCTCTGCCGGGGGAAATCATCTGTGTGGAATCACAATGACTGACAAGGAGCCTGGAGGGCCTCCCTCCCTCCTCAGTTCAGTTTTTGAGGTGCTTTAAGTCACACATCCTAGTGAAAGATGTCTTTTACCTTCCTGGATCAAACTTTCAGAATCAAAAGCAGATGATATTTTTACTCTATGGAGTCCAAAAGTACTGGTTCCTCAGGCAACATTATTTGCCTTTAAGTACCCCAGAAACGCTTTCATTTTGTTTCATCATTTCATTTCCTACTGTGTGCCACTGTTCTTAGGGAGCTCTAAGAATGCTGTGGTAAACAAGACAAAGCTTCTTGGAGTTTTAGAGCCCTTGGAGTGTAAAGTCTAGTAGTGAAGCAGATCATAACCAGGAAACAAATGAGCAAGATAATTTGAAATAGTTAAAATAAAACAAAATGTGTGGAAGTCTGGAGGGAGGATGTTTTAGATCTGGTGGGTCAGTCATTTGCTGTGACTACTAAATTAGAATATGGAGGGAAAATAACACAGGGCCAGAAAGAAGGCCCTATGATGGAATGTTTCCCATGTTCCTAGAATAGAAATATAGCACAAATATATGAGTGACATTTTACCTACAAAATGGGCATGGAAACTAATGTAGAATGGTTAAAATAATGTGTGTAAAGTTCTTAGTACAGTACCAGCTACACGGGAAACTGCTCAATAAAGACTGTCTCAAAAAAACAAATGCTGAATGTTCTCTCTGATAAGTGCATGCTGATCCATAATGTGGGGGAGGACACAGGAAGAATGGAGGAACTTTGGTCACAGGCTTGGGAGGGACAGGGGGCAGGGGGACAGTAAAGATGGTGGAATATGATGGACATCATAGCCCTAGCTTTATGTATGACTGCATGTATGTTGTGATTCTACATCACATACAACCAGAGAAATGAAAGGTTGCACTCCACCTGTGTACAATGAATCAAAATGCACACTGATATCATGTATACCTAAGTAGAATAAATAAATAAAAAATTTTTTAAAAAGCAAACAGAAAAATAAAATCTGTCCATGCAAAGTCTCAAAAAAAAAAAAAAAAAAAAAGACCGTCCACTATCCATTTATTATCTTTTCTTTGTGCTGGACACTATGCTAAGGCAAAAAGAAGGCCCTGACTACATAAATGCAATGCTATCCTCAGAGTTTGCCAAATGAATTGTTCAAAACTGCTTTCAATTTTGAAAAAGAAATTGTTTCAGAGAGGATGGCAAGGGAAAGCATGTTCAGAAAGGAATTCTGAGCTGGATGATCAAACAGGGAAATTTCAACAGGTGGACAGCCCTGTATTTACAAAGAAAATTAGTTCATGTGTGTTCCTTACTAAGCGAATAAGAAAGAAAATAAATGAAGTAAACATTCATTTCATGTAGTTTGAAAAAGGACATGTGAATAACCCAAGGAAAGCAAAGGAAGGGCTTAAGTAAATAACATATAGATTTAATTAATTAATAAAAATGTCTGGACAAGTATAAATTATGCAATACTATAAAACTTGAAGGTGTGGGAAAGTACTTCTAATCTCCAAAGCTAGGAACATTTGAGAATCAACTGCCAAAAGTTACTTGAAAAAAAAGTTATTGCAAAATTGTGCTTAGAAAAAAAGTTCAAACAAAAAATACCTGAGGAATCATCTGTAACCTTGGGGCGAGGTGAGGGGTGGTATAACTTGTGGTCACAGTTAACAGGCCCACAAAACACCAACTAACTTTGACTTTGCTAAAGTTTGTTGATTGCAAATGAGTGACTGTCAAACAAGGAACTCTCCTGGCAACCAAGCTTCACATGGTCATTTCATCACACTCAGGCATTTGTATGGGTCTGTTCACCGTTTAATTTGCTCCAATGGTAATGACAATTCAAAATTAATATACATACCAGTTTACTTTTTAATCTAACGAGGTGCCCAACTATATAAGACCAAGTGTTTATACAGGTTAATTTGAATCAAATAAAGCCCAGAAGAGTGTTTGCACATAGTAGGTATTTAACAAATGTCTTAATTGAATGCTAAGAATTGCTGTTTTAGCCAGGTGCAGTAGCACATGCCTGTAATCTCAGTGACTCAGGAGGCTGTGGCAGGAGGATTGCAAGTTTGAGGCCAGCTTCATCAATTTAGTGAGGCCCTAAGAAACTTTGTGAGACACTGTCTCAAAATAAAAACATAAAAAGAGCAGAGGATGTCAAACCTTAGTATCAAAAAAGAAAGAAAGAAAAAAAGAAAGAGTATTATTGTTTAGTCACATTGTAGACTGGAAGATTTAAGAGCTCTAAAATGTACAACAAAGAGCAGAGATTGTGGATATGTGTCATATATTGGATTGTATCTCCCCAAAGGACAGACAGAGATACTGGGATTGCCCAGTACCCCAGAACATGACTTTATTTGGAAGTAGAGTTGTTACAGCATAATTAGTTAAGATGAGGTCATATTGGAGTCCAGTGAGCCCTTAATGTTATATGATGTGAAGCCCCAGGGGGAGAATGCCAGGTGATGTTGGAGGCACAGACAAGTTAAATAGCTGCAATCCAAGGAACACCAAAGACTGCTGGCAACACCAGAAGCCAAGAGAAAGATGGGAAACTGGTTTGCCAGCAAATAACTTTCTATTGTTTTAAGTCCCCCAGTTTGTGGTAATTGGATGTGGCAGCCCTAGGAAAGGAATATACTACGGTTCCAAGAAACGTGTTTCTGGGCGTATATGTTGGTTCACACCATGAGTTAGGTAAGTGAGAATAAATGAATAGAAAGGTTTAGTGTCTGAGAATCCAGGACTACCGTTGTAATGGGATAAAAAGATAAGAAAAGAAAGCAAGTTCTAGGCCAGCCTGGGCAACATAGCTAGAACTTGTCTATGAATAGAGGGTGGGTGTGGGGGGAACCCGGAAGAGAAGGAGGTTGCATCAGTTGTATACTTCTGTAAAAAGCCACTCCAAACTTTACTGGCTTAATACAACATGATTTATTTTCTATTACAATTGTGTAGGTTTTCTTGCTTATTTCCTCTGGGCTCACTCATGTGGCTACAAAGTGACAGATCAGCTGGAATGGCTGAACCATGTGGACAGCTGGGCCTCTCCACACAAGGTCTTTTGTCCCTGGCTTCTTTAGATTCTGTGGACTCAGGATTCCTGGAGGAGAAGGGTCAATGTGCTAGTACTTCTCACACCTCTTCTTGCCTCATGCTTTCCTATAAACAAGTCTAGAGTCAGTGTGTGAGAGGACTGCACATGTGCACAGATACTGAGAGGTACAAGTAATTGGGAACCATTACTGTAACAATCTGTACAGCAGTGCTCTATATTAGTTAACTATTGCAAATGCCTAACAAATGACTCTAAAACTTAATAGCTTTCAACAACAGTATTTATTATCTCACATTTTCTGTGTGTCAGGAGTCCAGGCATAGCTCAGGTAGGTGCCTTTGGCTCAGAGTCTGACACAATGATTCAGTTAAGGTGTTGGTTGAAGCTATAGTCAACTCAAGCCACAATTGGTGGAGGATCTACTTTGAAGCCCACTTATATGGCTATATATTCCTGAACAGAAGAGATAAAGGCCTTCCTTGTTCTCATGGAGCTAACATTCCATTAGAAAGAGAAAAAAGAGGCAAGGCCATGAATAAATACATAAAATGGCAGGTGTTTATAGGTGCCATAGAGAAAAATATATCAGGGAAGATAAAGAGAGAGTGAGGATAGGGCTATTATTATTTTATATAGACATAAGGAAACAGTAAACAGTAAACAATAAACGGTCCCTAGTATTATAGACTGTAGCTATTTTTAACCTCTATTCATTGACAAGATCTAGCTATGTTGCCCAGGCTGGCCTAGAACTTGCTTCCTTTTCTTATCTTTTTATCCCATTACAATGCCAGTCCTGGATTCTCAGACACTAAACCTTTCTATTCTTTTATTGTTGTCAGGTGACAATTTGAGACCTAAAAGAAATCTGGCACCATGCCATTTAGATATGTGGAGAAAGAAAGTTCTAGAAAGTGTAAGAAGAGCAAACGCAAAGGCCCTGAGGGAGGAGTATGCTTGGTTTTCCAATAATAGTAGGGAAGCCATCGTACCTGGAGCAAAGAAAGCAAAGACAGTAACAGAATGAATGGTTCTGGAAGGTAGGGAGGGTCCTGGTCTCCTTGGGCGTTATCAGCTATTGTGACAAAGGGTTTTGTCCAAAGATAGCTACAGTGACCATCTTACTGTCCATGGGCTTTTCTTACATGTGACTTTGACATTTCTCCAAGCAAGAGATGAGGTCTGTGTCCCCTCTACTTTTAAACTAGATGGGCTTTTGTGAGTATTTTAACCAAGTGAGTGTGGTGGAAGTGACGCTATGTAACTTCCAAGGCTGAGTCACAAATGGCAATTCACCTTCTGATTTGTTCACTAAGCACTCATTTTGGAAGCCTGAAGCTGTCACATAGGGAATCTTACTACACCAAGTCCACCACACTATAAAGAAGCCCAAATTAGCCCACATGAAGAATACACTTAGGGAGGCCTTGAGACTACGTGAAGAAAGTAGCGCTTTATCCTCTTTGTGTTCCAACTCCAGCCATCTGACTTTGCCTGCATAGTGGGCCTTTCACCACCACCCCAATATGGGGGCACCCTTCTCCCCTTGCTGGGGCTCTGGCACTCCGTACTAGAGTACCCCTACACTGACATCTTTCCACCACTCCTGGCTCTGAAACCATGCACCTGGCTGCTCACCCACATGAGTATCCTGCTCACCCTGGTCTCTTCTTGAACATATTTTAAATGTGGACTGAAGAGGAGTGGCTGATGGATTAGTTGAATAGAATGGAGAAAGAATTTCTCCCTGAGCTACTGAAAGAGTTGTCATTAGAGGAGAATGGGAAGGAGAATGGGAAATAATCTGGGTGGGAGGAATATTAGTAGGATATGGGGGAAAAGAAAAAGAAAACGTCTAGACCAAAGTAGGGGACTAGAACAGAGGAGACAGAACTCTGGAAACTGCAAGTCAATAATATTATTGTGCTTTTCAAAAGCAACAGAAGGGGGAGCCTGAGAGCTAAGTCCCTTTTATCACCATGTTCATTTGGAAGGATAAATAAGCAAGAATACTTGGGAAAGCCCTAAAAAATAAAAAGCAACGAGAAAGAGCTAGCCCTACTAGTTATTAACAAATTATAAAACCTATAAAATAGATCCCGATTCCCTTGATCCAGGACCTTGTGTACCCTCATGAGGATAATCCTCCTTGAAATTTAACTAACTAGTTCATAGGACTTGCAGTGGCACATAGCTAAATTCATTTTCCCAAGCTGGAAGACCTGGAACAAAGTGACTAACCTCTCTCAGCATCATTCCATGTGTTTATGAAACAGGGACCTATCTTATGTGACTTTGAAACAATTTAAATAAGATTACGTGTGTGAAATGCCAGGTATATACTAAGTGCTCATTCTCTTTCCTTTGCTCTGCTTCTTTCTCCCACCTTCTTTTCAATCAATGATGCAACAAGTACTAAGGAAAAAAAAAAAAAAAGCAAAGGACAATGTGAACCTGCAGACAGTTCATTTAAATATGAGTATCTCTTTCTAGTCAATATTTGCAACCTCTGCTTCATTCAATATTCCTTTACAGTAGAATGAGACGGCAAAGAAATAAAATGCAAATTGGAAAAGCTCAGTCTCACCCAGTCCTGCTTCAATTACTAATTATCTCATAGACCTGGGCATGTTTCTGTGTCAACAGAAAGATGGAGATCCTGCCTGTCTCAGCTCTTCACGATGTGGGAGTGCTATTCATTGTGTGAATGAAAAGCCCTGTGTACAAATATTGTCTTTGTGTGATTGATATTGAAATTCTCTTTTTTATTTCCACTCCGATCTTTGGGTCAAGGTTTTAAAGATTGCAATTAAAAGACAAATATGTTAGCACATTAAGATATCATCACCTGCGAGGCACGGTGGTGTACGCCTGTAATCCCAGCAGCTTGGGAGGCTGAGGCAGGAGGATCTCAAGTTCAAAGTCAGCCTCAGCAAAAGCAAGGTGCTAAGCAACTCAGTGAGACCCTGTCTCTAAGTAAAATACAAAAAAGGACTGAGGATGTGACTCAGTGGTTGAATGCCTGAGTTCAATCCCCAGTACCAAATATAAATATATATAATCACCTAACCCAAGCTCAGTGGTGCACACCTGTAATCCCAGCAATTTAGGAGGCTGAGGCAGGAGGATAGTAAATTTGAAGCCAGCCTCAGCCATTTAGCAAGGTCCTCAGCAACTTAGGGAGACCTTGTCTCAAAATATATATATATATATATATATAATATTATATATACGTATATAATCACCCTAGCAATAAATTTTAAAAAATAGTCAAGTTGGTTACAGCAGATGGCAGAACCATGACACCTCAGGGCACAGGGAGGTCAGAGATTTGGATGGAATGGAAGGGCATTCGACATAATCTGCTTCTTGGTTCTTGATGCTCTTAAAGAGGGCATCAAGGATGATGGAGGAACCCTCCAGATAAAGCTTGCCCTCTTTGCAGTTTTGCTTTGAGCTTGTAATTCACTTGTCCTGAGGATATGGATAAGCAGGTGAAAAATCCTTCTCAGCAAACAATAATACACAAGCAAAAACAAAGCAACCAAACAAACAAAAAACAAACTCAGATTCTAATCTGCCGTAAATATCTCATCTGGAGTTTCCTGTAGGAAAGGCCCACCATGACCAAGTGAGTCTTTCGGTGAGATTCAGGAGAAGAAACCACCGCAGGTGGTCGCCATTGAGAATTCTAAGCTGTGAAGGTCCTATGTCCACAAGGAGATCAAAATGAGGGAAGAGGTAGTGGTATAAATTAAACTAGGAAGTCTTAAAGCAACCTTGAGGAAAAGGGCCAGACACAGGATCTAAACCTCTGGCCTGAGGTTCAGCTCCCCAATCTGGACTAAGACTGCCTTCAGTGGGTGGTGTGTTGAGGTTCCCGAGCTGCAGGAACAGAGGACCACTGCTGTGCTATTTCTCCTGCTCCACCACCAACCCCTATTCCAACACTAATGAACCTCTTCATTTTAGGAACAATTACTTATATTTCATTTTTTTACTTGATCCTCCCAATAGCCAGGTAATCCCCATTGTACAAATAGAAAACAGAGGCAGGAGTGGGGAATGTAACTCAGTGGTAGAGTGCTTGCCTAGCATGCAAGAGATCCTGGTAACACAATTGAAAAAATGAAAGGAAAAAGAGAAAGGAAGAGAAGGGAAGGGAAGGGAGAAAAGGAAAAGAAGGAGGAAGAAGGAAGAAAGAAGGAAAGAAATTGAGAGGCAGCAAGCTTGAGTGACTGTGTCAGACAATTCAGTAGCAGAGCTAATCTTTTGATTCTTGGCCCAGTGTTTTATCCCACTGTGCTGTCCAGAATAAAGCAGGGTTATCAAGTACAATGGAGAAATGAACAAAGACCCCAGAACTCCCTAACAAAAAGAAGACAATACTGCCCCTCACATACAGAAAATGGCCTTGGGAGTACTGCTGCTCCAAATAGGGGATTTGGAGGCCAAGTTGAACCTGTTCCTGGGTTTCAAACATATAATTAAATTTAGCTTTGTTGGGTCATTCTGTGGTTAGGGCTATGAGTTGAGCTTGGTCAGGGGGAAGGAAGGGTCTAAGCTGAAGATGGGGGTTGGGCATCTGCCATCTTTTCTGCTTGTTGTCTTTCTTCTCATGGACATAAAGACACACAGAATAACCCTAGTGGCTACAAGTTAGGTAAACCCTAACAGGAGCATAATAAATGCTCTTATTTTTAGATTTACTTTTATAATTGACAAATAAAAGCATAAATATTTATGGTATACAACATGATGTTTTGATGTATGTACACATTTTGAAATGGCTAAATCAAACTAATTAATTAACATAGGCATTACCACACTTATTTTTAATTTTTTGTGATGAGAACAGTCAAAATCTATTTTCTTAGCAATGGTCAAGTATACCATACATTATTGCTAACATGTTGTTCAGTGGACCTTTTGAACTTATTCTTCCTAACTGAAAAAAATTTTCAAGGCTGGGGATCCAACCCAGGGCTCACATGAGTTAGGCACGTGCTTTACCACTGAGCTTCATCTCTAACCCTTTACTTGAAATGTTATATCTTTTGATCAACATCTCTCTAACTCCTTCCTAACTCCCAGCCCCTGGTAACCACCATTCTACTGTCTGCTTCTATGAGTTACTCTTTTTTAGATTCTACATACAAATGAGATCATGCAGTGTTTGTCTTTCTGTACCTGACTTACATCACCCAACATAATGTCCTCTAGGTTTATCCATGATGTTGCAAAGGACAAGATTTCCTTTTTTTAAGGATAACAATATTCTATTGTGCATATTTATCATATTTTCTCTATCAGTTTATCTAATGACAGACACTTAAGCTGATTCCACATCTTGACTATTGTGAACAATACTGCATAGAATGATTGCTCTTAACAAAAGCCCAGAAGACCTTCAGTATTGTCGTATCTAGAATACCTAGGCAGCCTCTGCTTGCAAAGAGCCCAGTGGAGAGACAAGAGTCTCGGAATTATTAAACAATTTGGCCAGAGAATTTTTTTCCATGTTAGTGTATGACTTGTAATTGTTGCAAACATACTCAGTAACAGTAACACTCATATTTCCTTGGCCCACAACAAAAGCCCATATATGTCTTTGTTCACAAGCCTATGGGTTGACTGGTCCCATCTGAATTGAGGCTGCTGATCCAGCCCAGGCCTGCTCCATGGTTTTCATCCTTCAGGCCTGGTGGCTAACAAGGGCATGGTTGGTAAATTTCACAAGCAAAAGAGAATAAGCCAAACTTCACAAGCAGATTTAAAACCTCAACTTGTGTCATCATCACTAATATGGCATTGGCCTAAGCTAGTCATGGAGAGACCTGGAAGGGAAGCACTCTGGCTGTACTAATGGGATGTACTGCAAAGTCCTCTGGCAAAAGCCGTGAATGTAACAGTCCTTAACATGGAGGGGGTAAAGCACTGGGAGCATTAGATATACCACAAGCAACTAATAATATGGCAATGAATCTTACTATAAAAAATATATTAAAAGTAATAATATATAATAATGGCTAACACTTATTGAACCTTAATACTTGCTAGACACTTTTAAAAAGTACCTTGCATTTCGTACTTACAACACCCCTGTGACAGTAACATACTCTGTAACAACCCTTACAACAACCACTGTGGGCAGTGGTGATATGTTCTTGCACCTCTATCACTGAGCACAGTGCCTGACACATCATAGCACACAGTAAATGTTTTTCAGAATGAATAAATAAAATGAGCAGCAGTGAGAGGCATCATTGAAACAAGGCGAATATTCAGCTGCTGCTATTCCAAGTGCCAGCAGATGGCGCTGTGTCAACGTAAATGCCTCTACGTGTGGCGGGAGGGAGTAGACAGGAAATTTTGGTGGTTTTACTGGAATTCAAGCCTCAGAAGCAGTATATTTGAATTTATTTTTTTCCTACTCTGTATACAGTTCTCTCACTTGCATGAATAAATTTATTTCTGAAAGCATGAAGCCTTAAACAAGAAAAGCCAGTAGGACGAGGCTGATCACAAAAGAAAGTTGGGCAGAAAAGGAAGGGATGGGAAGGCAGTTCCTCATTACCCCTTTCCATCCTGGATGCTGGAAAGCTTTTCTCGGGAGCACTGCTCAGTGTTGTGAAATCGTCCAAAGCATTCAAATGAATATGTCATTTCGGCAAGAGGGTGGAGCCATACTGTAATTTCTGTTAGTCATCCACTGTTTCCTTTATGGGCTATCAAATGCCTATGTGACTGACTAACCTTTAAAAATAATTTTTTTCACAACAAAGTCTGAAAGCTTGACTCTTTGTCCTGGGCTGGATACTTTATTCTCCTGAGGTGTTGGACATAAGCTTCACAGCCTGCGCCCCCACAAACAACCCCTCCACCCCTTCCTCCCAAAGGCCATCTGTGTGCAAATAACTGATAGGACTGCCCCAGCCACTGGGCAGACTATCAGGCAAGGACAGATCTCAGGCTTGAGCGACTTTCCTTCCCACACCCAGCTTTCAGCCAGAAGAGGTGCAGGAGGGAGCCAGGGGGAGGCCTTGTGCAAAGGGAGGAGAGTGTGGTGGACCCAGAGAAGGACACAAGACCTTTGCTGTCATTGCAGAGCCAATCTTATTGGGGAGATACAACTTAAAGGCATCACACAATTTAAGGACAATACACGTTGGAAATAATCATTGAATTCTGAACAACCAAACATGAAGGAGATGGAAGTATTTGAAAGTAACAAGAGGGAAAATAGTTATCCTTTCCTTTCCTCCTCCTTCCTTGAATAATCAAGTGCAAAAGCCATGAGGGTGGGGGAAGGACAAGCAAGGCAGGCAGCCAGGAGGGTGTGGGGGCAGAGCTATGGTGTCCAGAACCTGACCAGGATAAGGATGCTTACATTCAGATGGAGTCTGGCACAGGGTGTCATTGCCCAAGTAAGGGAGTGTCCCCACTGGATGGGGTATTGGAGTACAGCTGGGCAGGAAAGGGTATCTCCAAGGACATGCATGTAAAGGTATTAAAGGCAATGGGAGCAAAGCTTCTTGCTGTTGGAGAAAAAGAGTTAAAAATAAACTAGAGCTGGATGTGGTGGTGCACGCCTATAATTCCAGTGGCTCGGGAGGCTGAGGCAAGAGGATTGTGAACTCAAAGCCAACCTTGGCAACTTAACGAGGCCCTAAGCAACTCAGTAAGACCTTGTCTATAAATAAAAAATAAAAAGGGCTGGGGATGTGACTCAGTGGTTAAGCACCCTGGGTTCAATCCCTGGTATGAAAGAAAGAAAGAGAGAGAGAGAGAGGAAGGAAGGAAGGAAGGAAGGAAGGAAGGAAGGAAGGAAGGAAGGAAGGAAGAAAGAAAGAAAGAAACTAGAAAGCCAAGTGCAGTGACACATGCTTATAGTCCCAGGTACTTGGGAGACTGGAACAGGAGGATGGCTTGAACCCAGGAGTCTGAGTCTAGCCTGGGCAATGTAGTAAGACTCCATGGAAAGAAGGAAGGAAAAGGAAAAGAAACTAGAGAGAAAACTAGAATGAAACTTGGGTTGGAATTGGAAGCATCAGTGTGAATTCATGTTTTTCAATAAGTAAAGAAACAAGTAAGATATGTATATATAAATATAAATGTAGATGTGGTTACATGTTCTTGTATCTTTAGATACTCTCTAGTTCTGTGTACAGAAAGCACTTGTGATCAACAATGTTAAACCCTGGTTTTAAATATAATACTTCACTAAGAAACCAAGACCCCTTAGAGAAATGGCTGATTCCAAGACTGAGAAAAGTAAAAGATGAACCTGGGATATCTTGTGGGATGAAAAAGTAAGAAAGAATTCAAATAAGAAGGCTAGAACCAGCCTGAATATTCCTTTTGGCCAAATCTGGGACAATTTGAACACTGAAATAAATAATGACAGTGGGCTGGTGATATGTCTTAGTGCCAGAGAGCTTGCATAGCATGCACAAGGCCCTGGGTTTAATCCCCAGCACTGCAAAAATAAATAAAATAAATAAACAAATAAACAATGATAGTAATGTAGTCCACATGATGGTAATATACCAGTTGGATAATTTGTAATTCATAAGTCCATATATCTATAAAGTGATATGAATTAAAAGAACTTTTCATGACAAATGAAAATTTTACATGGTATCAAAGTTCTTCCCTACAAAATACCTATTTATTATGAAGAGATAAAAGAGTATAGAAAAATATCTGGTAGATGTCACCTTAATGAAATGATCAAAGTTAGTCATTAGTGATATAACATATTGAGGCATAGATACAATGAGACAAACACAATATGGCTTATTTTGTATTTCTGTCAAAGATACACAACCTGAATCTATGAAAAAATGTCAGACAAACCCCAAGTTGAGGGACATTATATAAAATATGTAGTTTCAAAATGGTCAAGGTCATGAAAGTCAAGGAAAAAACCAAGGAACTTTTACAACTTGAAGGAGATTCAAGAGAAATAATAAAAGCAATGGGTGATTCTGAACTGGATGGATCCATGGCTGTGAAGACAGGGCTAGAACAATGAGTGAAACTAGAATAAATCTGAGAATTACATAGTAACAATGCATCCATGTTTATTTCCTGATTTTGGAGGAAGAATGTCCTACCAAATACATACCGAAGAATTTAGGGGCCATGAGAACCATGTTGGCAACTTATTCTTAATTGGATGAGAAGAAAAAAATGTTTAGTTTTGTATTTTAAATTTTTCTACAAATATTACATTGTTTCAGAATAAAAACACAATGTTGAAAGAAAGAGACAAAGAGAGTAGGCCTGTGGTGGGATGGACCCATCAAAGCAGCATGAGGAGGTAAGACCTGAATTTTTCAGAAAGGAGAAAAATGGACTTTCGATTGTATGGGGAGCACCCTGAGCAAAAGCCCTGAGATAGGAAGGAGAAGGGAGGAAGTAGGACTGAAGGTACCTCCTCCTTACCCTGGCACAAAAGACTTGTGTTATAAATGAGGTGACCATATAATTCATCATGCAACCTGGTGCACTTTGGGGAATAAAAGTGAACACTATTCAAAATTACATTTGGGAATGAGCACAACGACATGACTTTTTGGAGGATTGTCCTGAGAAAACTAAGATGTGTGTCTTAGAAGTCATCAAGGGATCGGGTCATTTACGGAAATAATGATCGTGGGCTAGTGTTGTGTTTTAGTGCACAAATTGCAAAAGTATAAATTATCAAACCCCATGCACTTTCTGTGTTCTCAATCTTAGATCCATTCGCTTCTTTTCTCGAATCTCGTGGCATCTTAGGGCTTGTTGTCCTACACTGGGACTGAATTGTTCCAGAAGAGACTCTTTCTCTATAGGTCTTAATATTCTTAGCACCTCAGTTATTAAGTGTTGGGGCAGTTGGTCTGCATCCTCAGGTGGGATGGTTAATACTTCGTGTCAATTTGGCCCACAGGAAGCCAAGAAAATATTTGATCAAAAATGATTCTGGATGTTTCTGTAAGGGTGTTTTGGTATGAGATTAGTATTTGTTGGTAGAGTGAATAAAACAGATCACCCTGCCTTACATGGTTGGGTCTCATCCAATCAGTTAAAGGCCTGAATAGTACCAAAGTAAGGGGGAATTCCTTCTGCTGATTGCCTTAAACTGGAATATCAGCTGTGTCCTGCCTCTGGGCTCAAACCAAAACATGGACTTTTCCTGGGAACTGAGTCTGGTTAGGAACTACACCATTAGCTCTCTTGGTTGTCCGGACTTTGGATTTGAACTGGAAATAAACCATTCATTCCCCTTGGTCTCCACCTCACTGACTCATCCTGCATATAGGGACTTGTCAGCTCCTATAATCATGTGAGGCAATTCTTTATGATACATCTTTTCCTATATACACACACATATAATTATATGTGTCATAATAAATTATATATTTATTATATAATATTACATGCAGGCAGAGCATCCCTAATCTGGAAATTTGACACCAAATGCTCCAAAAATCCAAAACTTTAGGCATTGTTAGGGATGTTCAACTGATAACTTTTTCTCCCCTTCAGTACTGAAGGTTTAACTTAGGGCCTCATATATGCCAGGCAAATTCTCTACTACTTAGCTACATCTGTATCCCCAGTCCTTTTCAAATATTATTTTGAGATATGGTTTTGTTAAATTACCCAGGCTGGTCATGAACTTGCAATCTGCTTTAGCTTCCCCAGTGGCTGGGATTGAAGGCATGTACCACTGTGCAGGCCTCAACTGATACATTTTATGCAAATATTATAAAATCTGAAAAACTCTTAAATCTGAAATATTCCTGGTCAGACACACATGGGTCATTACTAAAAGTTGATTCTCTTCCTCAGCACACAGGCCTGCTCCAGAAGGGCTAGTCACAGTGGTGGGTAAAGTCTTGGATTACCCCACATATCATTTTGCATTTGTCAAGAATTCTTTGATATCCACAGAATTGGCACAGGAGCTTGGAGGTGACTAAGTGAAGTTCAAGGGAAAGATGTCCAAGAGATGGTTGGGACAAGGAGTCCAAAGGTCAAAGTGTTTGTCTTGGGTGGAACTTTAAGCGTGATGGCGATGGAAGTGGTGTTGGGGCTGCTGGACTATCCCATCACACGTACAGTCAAGGACATCCTGCCAGGGGCCCCTCAGGTGGAATTTGGCTCTCTTCATGATGAATGGGAACTACCTCTGGATGATGTCAATGGCCAGGAGGTTGGAAAACAAAAGAACCGTTTCTCAAATGGCAGGTCTTGTTTTTGTCCAAAGTATCCTGCCCTAACCCAGAAAGAAGAGCTGCCGTGGGTCTGAGGTTGCTGTCTAGAACAAGGAGAGCCACATTGTTCCCTGGTGCAGACAACCTGTCTCTAGCTAGTCTAAGCACTCAGCCTTAGAGAATGTTAGCAGCCTGAGTGATCCTGACAGCAGCAATGGCAGGAATCTTTCTCTCCAGGGAGTTGAGGACCTTGCCTAGGGGCTAAGAATGGCCAGTCTGGGGCAGATCCCAGGGGCCACACAGCACATACTTCAGTCAGGGAGGCAGATGGGGTTCAGCTTGTCCAGGAAGGGCTATGTGAGCAGTGAAAGGAAAACTATCCACCCAGAGGCCTCTCCTTGGACAGCCTTGGCCAATAGAGCAGGAGTGGACAGGATGCTAGGAGATAGCCTCAGGATGGCTGTTCAGCAAGGAGGGGCTGGTTTTGCCTTTCTCTGTTCCTATTAGGGAAACACATCTTCCAGATCCAAGAGAGGCAGACTTGCTTCTTGTTGACAGGAAATTGTGAGAGTGACACTTCCTTTCAGATGAGATTGCTTCTAAGAGACTCCTTAGTAGGAACCCTGCCCTTGGATCCCTTCCTTCTATTCCACCGGCCCTTTCTAGAGAGGGTGGCCCTCCTAGATGGGTGAATCTTCAGGAGAAATTGCCTTCTTTGTCCCTCATACTGAAACTGCTAGGGAGGTGCTTTGTCACACTCCTTTCTGCTACAGAGGCTTAGGGACTCCCTTAATGCTGCGGAAGATTAACCCCATAAAGTCATAGCTGCTCTGTATGGATTCTCAGTTGGGATGAAGATGAACCACTGTCTGCTCAGAGGGCAGGGTTCTCTTTGGGAGAGCTGAGTCTAAGGGGTGGGGCCATGAGGAACTAGCTGCTTGAGTTGTTACTATTGTTGTGACCCCTGGCTGGTTCTTCTAAAATGGTTGGTTAGGTCTGAAAATGGAGATCTTGGAAAATGGAATCCCCAAATTCACTCTTCTCCTATATCTATCTCAGTAATTGGCACTACTGTCTACCTAATTTCTTTAAACCAGAATGTTGAACATGACCTCTGAGTCACCTCTTTCCCTTACCATTCCTCTCATCAAATCCATTAGTCAGTCCTATCATTTCTGCTTCTTAACTATATCTCCAATATAACACTCATCATCATCTGCTACCTGGACAGTGGCAGAAGCCTCTTTTTCTCCCCAAGTTGTCTTTTAGCCCTCTTCAAACCATACCTCACCCAGCAACCAAAGCAGATTCTCCCTGGGATTCTTGTGCACAGCTCTCTGTTGCTGTCCTTCAGAGCAATTGTCATAAGTTATATATTGATTTTTTTTGTATGTTTTTGTTCACTGTATTGTCTGCCTGTCCCACTAGATTGTAGCCCTAGCGGGCAGGGAATCTTATCTGTTGATTTCACCATTGTATCTTTCCTGCCTGGCCCTATGCATGGCCCAGAGTAGATAAGTAAATAGTTTTCTATTAGGCTAAAGGGTGCATATTTGAATCAATAAACAATGAGGATCTATGACACTTTGCAGACCAAGGACTGATAAAACATAAAGAAGGATGTTTTAGTGAGAATAATGGAGGCAACTAAATGGATATTAATTTGGGTCATCTTTTACTCATAGCTTCTCAGGTAATGGTGCCTAAGTTCATGGCATAAAATTCTAGAAGGGCCAAAATCCTAGAGAAAGTTTCAAAGAAGAAACAACAGAATTTCTTTTAATTTATTTTTTATTTTGAGGGTTGCTAAGGATTTAACCCTGGGTCTCAAGTATCCTGTATGCACTCTAGCATTGAGCTACCTCTCTCCCACACGAGAATTTCTCTATCTTCTTGAATATGTTGACAAGAGAGGGAGGCACTGAGTTTGTAAGTGTGGTGGACCAGAAAAATAGCATTACTTTGTCTCTTAAAAAAAAAAAAAAAAAAAGAAGGCACAAAGAGGACGATGATCTCAGTTTTTAAACACTTTGAGTTTGCAATGACTGTTAAGTATTTACCCCAAACTTTTCACTTTGGTAAATGACTCAATAACCATGAAGTTTACTGTTCTTAATTTCCTTGTCTGGAAGTCAAGAAATTAAAATAAATTCTATAATTCTAGCAGAACGGAGAGTTAAAGCTCTTCAAAGTCTAAATCCTGTTAAGTAAAATTTAAGGACACAGCCAAATTGTTTTGAAGAATAATTTTTTAACATCAAACATGACCATAAATAGACATGCCATTATCTATTGAATAATGCAAAATTTTTATTGTAAGAGTTTTTTGCCATGACCTTTTTTTTTTCTTTTTCTTTTAGGTACCAGAGATTGAATCCGGGGGCCTTAACCACTGAGCACATCCCCAGCCCTTTTTTAAAAAAATATATTTTTATTTAGAGAGAGGGTCATGCTGAGTTGCTTAGGGCATCATTAAGTTGCTAAGGCAGGCACTGAACTCATGACACTCCTGCCTCAGCCTCCAGAGCCACTGGGATTACAGGTGTGTGCCACTGCCTTGGCTCTTGCCATAACTTTTTAAAATTTTTTTGGTACTGGGGATTAAACTTAGGGGTACTCAACCACTGAGCCGCATCCCCAACCCTATTTTGTATTTTATTTAGAGACCCTAAATAAAGTGTCACTGAGTTGCTTAGTGCCTTCTGTTGCTGAGGCTGGCTTTGAACTCATGATTCTCCTGTCTCAGCCTCCGAAAGTGCTGGGATTGCAGGTGTGCACCATTGCGCCCGGCTCTTGTCATAACTTTTTAATTTCTATGTGTGTGTATTTTTCTGTGCATCTTGAGTTTTCTGATAGCATGTTTAAAAGGACACTTTTGCGAGGGCAGTGTATTGAATTCAGGGCCCTGTGCATGCTAGACAAGCAGTCTATCACTGAGTTAGAGCAACAGCCAGTAGGATACTTTTTAAAAGAAAATTCAATGCCCTGCGTTGATTTCTGAATGGTTACTTTTGGGATAAGCCCTTGCCTTATACACACTAAACATATGTAAGCAAAGACGTTACTAAATGTTCCCAGAAATCCCTGGAAATTTCCCTCCAAAAAGCACACACACAATTATATTTCTTGGAACCCACTGCAGCTGGTTTCCCTTCTCTGGTTTCAGACTGCTTTAGTCCCCAAAGCAGCTGGAATTATACAATAAGTCCATTGTTCCAATGCTCCCTGAAGGCAAAATGCAGGGATTCGGCCTTTTCTGTTATTATAATTCCACATTTAACTATTAGCCATTCTTCTCAATGTGGTTTTCATTTCTTAGAGAATTGTCACATCAAAGGTGTTTTTAAAAAAATTTTTTTTTTAGTTGTTGATGGACCTTTATTTATTCATTTATTTATTGTGGTGCTGAGGATCGAACCCAGTGCCTCACACATACAAGGCAAGCGCCTCACCACTGAGCCATAATCCCAGCCCCCCAAAATGTCTTTTGTGGGTGACTGGTTGGTAGAGATTCCATTCCACCAGCAACCATCTTGGGAGGTGGTGGAGTTGGGGGTGGGGTAGAGAACAGAGTCTCTAATTGTAGACTCTAAATGCAGAGTCTTTTTGGTTATTAGACTGAAGAATGGTCTACCAGATTTACAGATAAACCCAAAGTGAGTAAGCGTGAAAAGAATGGTCTGAAATAGTGACCTTGAAAAATTACAAAAATTGGATATATTTCACCAAGAGAAGAAGGTGGCATGTTAGAATCTTGGGATATGAAGAATTAAATTTACTCATATAACCAATGCATTGAAGTAAGAGAAAAAGAGTTGACTTGACATAATAAAGCACTTCTAAACAAGTCTAAGAGTTATTAAGAATTGGAATACACCAGGTCTGGGGTTGTAGCTCAGTGGTAGAGTGCTTGCCTAGCATGTATGAGGCACTGAGTTCAATCCTCAGCACCACATATAAATAAATAAATATAAGAGACCATCAACAACTAAAAAAACAAACAAAAAAAATTAAAAAAATAATTAGAATATACGGCCTCATGTGATATACCTAAGCTCTCTATTTATGGATGTTTACAAGATCCTGGAAGATTACTCTCTGGGGAAGGTGAACAGAGGAGCTGTGTGTTGGACAGAGTATTGGACTTTGTCATCTCCAAGATCCTTCAAGTCTGAGAACTTATGGTTGCATGAATAATAATTTTATTGACTGTAAGCAGATAACAATTCTAGTGGTTATACATGTTATTGCTTCAATTATGAAGTGATTATCTGGTATCTCTGATCTATTTCAATGTCTTTTGCAATGTTTTCAACTTTATTGAAATCTCAGGTCTTCATAATACAGAGCTACATTGAAGACTGCTTTATTAGTGAGGATAGGCTAGGTTGTTAAAGTAATGAGCAACTCGGAATTTCAAACAAACCAGTTTTATTTCTCACTCAGGCTACATGTGCATGGTGGGTTGGTTGCTGCATCTTAGTGGGTCTTAGTCCAGGACCCAACCTGATGGAGCAGTTACTCACTGGAAAAATATTGGTTGCCACAGCAAAGGGAAAGAGGGGTTTCAGCCTGAAAGCACCACAGGTAACTTCTGCTCACATTTTATTGGCCAAAGCAAAATACATGGTCATACCCCAAATTAAGTGGGCAGCTATTATTAGCCAGCTTTTCATTATTGTGACAAAATACCCAAGGAAAACAACTGAAAGAAGGGAAGATTTATTTTGGCCCATAGTGTCAGTCTATGTATGGCTGGCTCTATTGCTTTGGGTCTGAGGTTCCACTTTTTGTGCATAAGAGTGTGGCAGAGGAAAGTTTCCCATGTTATGGCAGCTGGGAAGGGCGGGGAGGGAGAGAGAGAGGAAGAGGTCAGGAGTAAGATATAGTTCCAAGGGCATGCCACCCAGGACCCACTTCCTTCAACTAGATCCCGCCTCCTATAGTTTCCATCACTTGCAATAGTCCATTCAAATTATGACTCCATCAATGGATTCAGCCACTGATGAGGTTAGAGATCCAACCATGTCCTGAAAGCCCCACCTCGGAACATTGCTGCATTGGGGAACAAGCCTTCAACTCATGAGCCTTTGGGTACATTCCAGGTCTAAACCATAACAGCAGTGAAATGCATATGCTTAATTTTAATGGGCAAATAAAAATATTTATAATATAAATAGCATATGATTTATAATTAAAAAACAGTGAATAGAACTTTTTAAATACTTCATTGGGCTTGGAAACTGTTTTTTCTTTGTTCTCTTAATTAATTTCAACTTTTATTGTAGTTAGAGGACAGAGGGTTATAATCCTCAGAGGAAAATCTAGTCTTAAATTAATAGTTATGCCTAAAAAAGGGCAAACTTCTGAGGTGAAAACTAACAAGAATCCATGTATCATGAATGGAATTAGTTTTCTAATACAGAGCTTTCCAACAGGTATGGTGTTGTAGTTAGCTTTTCTATTGCTGGACCAAAGACCTGACAAAAACAATGTAGATCCCAGCACTTAGGGAGGCTGAGACGGGAGAATCATGAGTTCAAAGCCAGCCTCAGCAACGGTGAGGTGCTAAGAAACTCAGTGAGACTCTGTCTCTACATAAAACACAAAATAGGGCTGGGGATGTGGCTCAGTGGTCGAGTACCCCTAAGTTCAATCCCCAGTACCAAAAAAAAAAAAAAAAGAAAAAATGTAGAAAAGGGAAAGTTTATTTTGATTCACAGATTCAGAGGTTCAGTTTCTGGTCAATGGACTCCATAGCTCTGAGTGATGCAGAACATTATGGTGGAAGGGCATGGCAGAGGAAAGCAGATGAGGACATGACAGCCAGGAAGGAGAGAGAGAGAGAGATTGAGATCTGCTCACCAGGGACAAAATGTAAACCCTAAAGGCACACCCCAGTCCTCCATCTTCTCCAGCCATACTCTACCTGCCTACAGTTACCATTCAGTCCCTATCAGTGGATTAATCCACTGATTAAGTTACAGTTCTCATAATCTGATCATCTTCACCTCTGAATGTTCTTGAATTATCTCACACATGAGCTTTTGGGGGTCACTTCATATTTGTTATAGTTTGGATGTGAGGTGTCCCTGAAAAGCTCACATGTGATAAAATGCAAGACAGTTCAGAGGAGAAATGATTGGGTTGTAAGAGTCTTAATCCAATCAGCAAATTAATCCCCTGACTGGGATTAACTGAGTGGTAACTGAAGTGGTAGGGTATGGCTGGAGGAGGTAAGGATTAGAGGGTGGCTTTGGGGTATATATTTGTATCTGGCAAGTGGAGGCCTCTCTCTCTGCTTACTGATCATTATGTGAGCTGTTTCCCTCTGCCACATCTTTGGCCATGGTGTCCTGCCTCACCTTCAGCCCTGAGGAATGGGGCTGGCCTTCTATGGACCGAGACCTCTGAAACTGTGAGCCCTCAAATAAATTTTTCCATCCCTAAAATTGTTTTGGTTGGCTCCTTAAGTCACAGCAGCAAAAAAGCTTACTAAAACAATATTTAAATGATAACATACAGATCCCAGGTGTGTGTAGCTATTAAGGGCCTTTTCCTTGGGAATCTGGGTAAAGTCTCTGGATGTTCAGACTCTAGAGCCTGCTGTCCTTGTTCATGAGCAATCTCACCCTTCCGCTCCAGAGAGCTTACAAATATTATTATTTTATACATATAGATGAAAAAAGCATTGCTCAGAGCTATGGTTTCTATATTCTGCACAATGATGCTGAACTGTGAGCAAGTATTCACCAGCCTAGAGAAAAAGGAACAAAATAGGAACAGTTAGTGAGTTTGTGAATTCAACTGTATTCAACTCAAAGAGCTATATTTTTGTTTGAAATTATGTCTGTCTTGTTTTTGAGAGAAAAAAATTGTTAATTAAAAATATGCATAAATACTGATTATCATATGTTATACTGGCAAGAATCTGGAAATTTAACAATGTGATTGTCCTCTCTTATCTACAGAGGATTTGTTCTGAGACCCCCAAGGAGTGTTTGAAACCAGAGATAGTACTGAATCCTGTATATATTATGTCTGTTTCCTATACATACCTTTGATAATGTTTAATGTATAAATTAGGCACAATAAGAGATTAACAACAATAAATAATATTAAAATAGAATAATTATCACAGTATACTCTAAAAATTATTTAAAATGTGCAAATTGTTTATATTTAGGACTTAATTTTAATTTTTTTCAATTGTCAATGGACCTTTATTTAATTTATTTATATGTGGTGCTGAGAATTAAATCCAGGGCCTCACACATGCTAAGCAAGCGCTCTTCCACTGAGCCACAACCCCAGCCCCCATCCTTAGGATTTTCCACTTAATCTTTTCTGAGTATTGTTGACTGCATGTAGCTAAACCGTGGAAAGTGAAATTGGAGATAAAAGATTGCTATATACTCTCCGTGGGACTGTAAGCCAACAGGCATTTTCATATGTTGCAGATGAGAATGCAAAATGATATGCACATTGTAATGGTCAATTTTATGTGTCGGATTGCCTGGGCTAATAGATGCCCAGATAACTGTTAAACATTACTTCTGGATGTGTCTGTGAGAGTGTTTCTAGAAGAGGTTAGTATTTGAATTAGACTGAGTAAAGATTGTCTTTAGCAGTGCAGGTAGGTGCCATCTAATCAGGTAAGGGCCCAAATAGAACAAAAAGGCAGAGGCAAGACAAATTAAATCTTATTCTCCTACTTTTAGACATTGAAGACTGTGGGCCTCAGGCCTTCAGATTTGGACTGAAGGACACCACTGACTTCTAGCACTGCAGCTTGCAGATAGCATGTGATAGACTTTTGAATCTCTACAATTGCATAAGCCAGTTCCCATAATAAATCTCTTTCTGTGTGTGCGCACATGCACGCACACACTATTAGTTCAGTTTCTGGGGTGAACTCAGACTAATTCACATATGAAAGGGAATTGGACAATATCTAGTGAAATTACTTTTGTATTTACACTTTAATCTACTAATCCCACTTTTTAAAAAAAATATTTATTTTTTAGTTGTAGGTGGACAGAATATCTTTATTTTTATGTGGTGCTGAGGATCGAACCCAGTGCCTCCCGCGTGCTAGGCGAGCATGCTACCACTGCGCCATAACCCCAGCCCAACTAATCCCACTTTTATAAATATATCCCAAAGTTATATACAAATATATTTGAGGTAAGCAATTGCTATAGTAGAAAAACAACCCGTTTTGTAACGGGCTGTCAAATATGATACAGTCTATTCAAATAAAGAAAACTGTAAATAGAAATGAGAAATAACTCCATTCAATGCTATGGAGTGATTTATAGAATGGGCATGGGGCTGTAGTAGCTCAGTGGTAGAACGCTTGCCTAGCACGTATGAGGCACTGGGTTTGATCCTCAGCACCACATAAATATAAGCAAATAAATAAATAATGGTATCGTGTCCATCTACAACTAAATAAAATATTTAAAAAAAACAATATGAAGAAAGTCAAATGTGATCTGATATTGCTTGTCTATGAAAGCTAAAGGGAGAAAAGATAAATTAATAGGTTAATGCTTATATTTTTAAAAAATAAGGCTAACCCAAAAACTATTTAAAAAATCAACCATCTCTAGGAGGAGGGAAGGATAGTGAATAAAAGATTGGGATAGTAGCTAGGCTTCTCTAGATGTATTACATTTTGTAAATATGATTTATGAAGTTTACATAATTATGAAACAAAGTTAAAAAATTTTTAAAAGTCCCTAAAATCAGAAGAAAAATGAAATGCATAAATCTAATTATAAATTGAATACGTGACACAGGCACACACAGAGGACTGTGTCAAATGCTCTAAAACAGTAATTTCACTCTACATATCTTGGGGACTATATAATAAGGAAAAAAATAACAAAAAATTGTAAACTATTTTCTGTGATCATATTCTTGGTGACAGTATATTGTTCTGAGACTATTTTTTGTGTCTTATAAAATAAAGCAAATGAGTAATTATGCAAGAGTCATTGGGAAGCAAAGATTTTTGGTATGGGAAGAGAGACAAATGTAAAAGTAATGAGATTAATTTAAATACCTTAAATCCCAAATTTAAATTAGAAGTACCACTATAAATTCACAATGTATTTTATTTTAATTTTTTTCAGTTTATTTTATTTTTAAAAAGAGAAAGTATTTTCTAGCTTTTTCTACTGAAAAATTCTTGAAATAAGGACAAAGTAGCAAAGAGTGCCCAGGATATGGTTTTTAATAACTACTTCTTATTAATAAAAATCAGAGTTTCTTGGGAAAATGATTCCAAATTAGTGGTAGAAAATATAATGATACTCCACCTGAGCATGGAATATCATTTCATTCAAAAAAGCAAGAAGTGACCAGGGGACATTGGAATCATGCACAAAGGTTTAGAAGCTAGGTTGAAGTATCTCCTGGAGAGAGAGAGAGGGCATAATTTGAGCATTATTAAAAATAATAGCCAGACATGGTGGTGCATGTCTATAATACTAGCAATTTGGGAGGCTGAGGCAGGAGGTTCACAAGCTCTAGGCCAGCTTGGGCAACTTAGCAAAAACCTCTCTTAAGATAAAAAAACAAAAACAAAAACTGGGAGTGTAGCTCAGTGGCAGAAGATTTGTTGAACATCTCCAGCACTGGGGGGAAGGGGGGAAAGGATACCAGCTGCAATGCACTGAAACACTAAATATGTTTAAAAATATTATTAAGTATGTTTAAAGTAATTGGCTCATACAGTCCAAAATTCCCTTGGGATACTTCTGCAACATTATTTTGAAAACTGGATAGGCAGAATCAATGTTGTCAAAATGGCCATACTATCCAAAGCGCTACACAGATTCAATGCAATTCCAATTAAAATCCCAACATCATTCTTTATAGAAATAGAAAAAACAATCATAAAATTTATTTGTAAAAATAAGAGATCCAGAATAGCCAAAACAATCCTTAGCAAGAAGAGTGAAGCAGGAGGCATCAAAATACCAGACCTTAAAGTATATTACAAAGCTATAATAACAAAAACAGCATGGTATTGGCACCAAAATAGACATGTAGATCAATGGTATAGAATAGAAGACACAGGAAAACCCACATAAATACAGTATTTGTCTCATGCTAGACAAAAGTGCCAAAAACATACATTGGAGAAAAAATAGCCTCTTCAACAAATGGTGCTGGGAAAACTGGAAATCCATATGCAGCAAAATGAAACTAAATCCATATCTCTCACCATGCACAAAACTCAAAGTGGACTGAGGATCTAGGAATTAGACCAGAGACCCTGCACCTAATTCAGGAAAAAGTAGGCCCAAATCTTCATCATGTCACATTAGGCCCCGACTTCCTTAACAAGACTCCTAAAGCACAAGAAATAAAAGCAAGAACCAACAAATGGGATGGATACAAACTAAAAAGATTCCTCTGAGCAAAAGAAACAATCAATGAGGTGAACAGAGAGCCTACATTCTGGGATCAAATTTTTGCCACATGCATATCAGATAGAGCACTGATCTCCAGAATATATAAAGAACTCAAAAAATTTATCACCAAAAAAACTAACAATCCAATCAATAAATGGGCCAAGGAGTTGAACAGAAACTTCTCAGAAGAAGATATACAATCAATCAAATACCATATGAAAAAATGATCAACATCTCTAGCAATTAGAGAAATTCAAATCAAAACTACTCTAAGATTTCATCTCACGCCAGTCAGAATGGCAATTATCAAGAATACAAACAACAACAAGTGTTGGTGAGGTTGTGGGGGGAAAAGGCACACTCATACATTGCTGGTGGGACTGCAAATTGGTGCAACCAATCTGGAAAGCAGTATGGAGATTCCTTAGAAAACTTGGAATGGAAACACCATTTGACCCAGCTATCCCACTCCTTGGTCTATACCCAAAGGACTTAAAAACAGCATACTACAGTAATGCAGCCACTTCAATGTTTATAGCAGCTCAATTCACAATAGCTAAACATGGTACCAACCTAGATGCCCTTCAATAGATGAATGGATAAAGAAACTGTGGTATATATGTACACAATGGAATATTACTCAGCATTAAAAGAGAATAAAATTATGGCATTTGCAGGTAAATGGATGGAGTTGGAGAACATTATGCTAAGCAAAATAAGCCAATTCCGGAAAACCAAAGGCCAAATGTTCTCTCTGATAAGTGGATGCCGATCCATAACATGGGATGGGGCATGGGAAGACTGGAGAAACTTTGGTCAAAGGGGAGGGAAGGGAGGGGATGGCACATGGGGGCAGGAAAGACGATGGAATGCGATGGACAACAGTGCCCTAGCTTCATGTATGACTGCACTATATGGTGTAACTCTATATTGTGTACAACCAGAACAATGAAAAGTTGTGCTCCATTTGTGTACAATGAATCAAAATGATTTCTGCTGTAATGTAAACCTAATTAGAATAAATAGATAAACAAAAAGAAAACTGATGGATTAGAATAAAAAAGGAATAAACAGAGAACTTACTATTTCTCCATGAATTGTACCTTTGGTAACTAAAGAGTTGATGAAAGTTTCTCTTCATACAAGTAGTCAGCTAATAAGTGAAAAATAAGTAAATTCAATATTTCTATTTTGCTACCTCTAGAATATTAAAGGAGCTAGAAATGATCATCAATGGCTAGCAACACAGAAAGGAGACATCTAGACATGTTCTTTGAAAAATGTGGGAACACTTAAGTGAGAAGAAATGTGTACAACAGATTAAGCAATTGATCCTGATTCAAATAAACTGCAAGAAAGTTTTAAAACCTTCCAATACTTGGATATCTTGGTCCATTTTGTGCTGTTATGATAAAATACATTGGAACTATATAAAATACAAAGAAAAATAGTTCATTAAGCTCACAGTTCTGGAGGTCCAAGAGTAAGGCACAGGCATCAGTTTCTGGTGAGGGCCTCCTATTGAGTCATAAAATGGTAGATGGCATCACTTTTCAGTAGTACTGAGAGAGAGAGGTTACATGGTAAGTGAGGAACTAGGGAGGGGCTAGGCTTGTTTCTTTATTACAACCTGCTCTTGATGGAACTAATAAAGCCCTGGGATTAATCCCTCCAAATAGTGGTGATCCCATTGTATAATTATCTCTTAAAGGTCCCAAAACCTCAACACTGTTACATTGAGAACAAAGTTTCTAGCACACGCATCTTAAGCAGACAGTTTCAAACCATATCCAAACCACAGTACTGAATATTCAGCAATATTAAGGAATTATGTTTTCAGGTATGATAAGCTTATTGTGGTTATGTATAAAAGGGGCACTTATCTTTTGGAAATATTGACATATATATAATGTGCATATATATATATTGATATATACTAAAATATTTATGAATGAAATGGTTTGGTATCTGGAATTCCCTTCAAAATAATTTAAGATGAATATGCATGAATGGATGTGAGTACAGATGAAACAAAATTGGTCATGAGTTAATAATTGTTGAGTTTAGACAAGTATTTCAGGGTTTACTCTTTATTTTTGGCATATATTAAAAAGTTAAAGATTTTAATCATTTATTTTAGCCAATATATCAGTTTTTAAAAATATCATTTACTTTCAAATAAAAAAGTGGCACATTTTGTCAGTGGATTAATTATCTACTTCCATGTACCAAGTTGTTCTAAAACACCATGTACCACCAACAAAAATATACTCTCTTACAATTTCTGAGGCTCAGAACTCTGAAAGTCAATTAGCTGGGTGAGTCTAGCTCATTATCTTATAAGGTTCCAGTCAAAATTTTAACTGGGGCTATAGTCACCTGATGGCTTGAATGAACTTGGATGATCCTCTTTCAAGATGGTTCATTCACATGGCTATTGGCTGAAGGCTTCAGTTCTTTGTCACATGGATCTCTCCACACAGTTACTGGAGCATTCTAATGGCATGGCAGCCAGCTTCTCTCACAGTGAGCAATTCAAGCAAGAGGCTGAAATACCTTTTGTGACCTAGTCTTAAAATCATACTGTCAATTCTGCTATATTCTATTCATTAAAAATGAGTAAGTCCAACTAATAACTCAAAGAAAGGGAAATTAGGATCAATTTATGAGAGTATATAAGAATTTGTGGACATATTGTAAACAACCACAATTGGTCTCCTTTTTGTTTTATTTATCTGTGACATCCTCAATTGATAATCTAATATCAGAAACTTATCTCAGTATAAAAAAAGCCTGCAGAGTTGATTTTCAATATACTAAGGGACCATGCCTACAATTTACTCATGAGGCTAAGGTGTCTTCTTATTTATCCAAAAGAGTCAACCTAAATGGACTTTAATAGTATCTAATAGTAAATTAGTTTGAAAAAATTCAGGGCTGGGTACAGTGGTGCATGTCTATAATTCCAGCAACTTGGGATGCTGAGGCAGGAGGATGGTAAATTCAAGACCAGCCTCAGCAACTTAAGATCCTAAGTAACCTAGTTAGACCTTGTCTCAAAAATAAAAATGAAATAACAAGGGGACTTGGAATGTAGCTCAGTGACAAAACATCCCTGGGCCAAATCCCCAGTATTTAAAAAAAAAAAAGAAAAAAAAAAAAGAAAAGTTCAAATGACATATTGAACAATTTGGATGAAACATAGAAGAATAAAGTTTTTCAGTTAAGAAAATACAGAAGGGTACAATAAATTCTGAAGGGTAAATTAATTTGCATCCCTAAAATTATCAAAAGATTAAAGGAGATCAAATATATAAGATTGTTCTAAGGAAATGAATAAACGCCAGCTCAGCTTCTCATCTCTCAAACATCCTCAGTCTCATCAAAATCAGAAACATTTGTTGTAGGCTAGATATAATGCTCTAGTTTTCTTTATAAGAAACCATATGTTATGTAAAATTCATAAAATAAGCTAAATAAGGACACTGTTTCCTCTGTACCATCTTTCAGTGGCAATGGTTTTATAGAATCTCTCAGGTGCCCTGTCTTCCTTTTTGAATGCTCACCTCTTATAGAATCTACAAGATTAAATATTTTGTCTTCATTGTCTGAGATTCTGTCTTCCAAGTTCTCTAGTCTGTTGGTGCTGCTTTCTAATGAATTTTTTATTTGGTTTATTGTTTCCTCCAAAGATTTCTGCTTGGTTATTTTTCAAAGTATCTCTTTCTTGAAGTAATCTTTTACTTCCTGTATTTGCTCTCTTATCTCTTTGTTGGAGTGATAAATTGTTGCCTGTATTTGCTCTCTTATATTATTCTGTGCTTCACAGATCACTTTAATTATGTTCGTTCTGAACTCCTTCTCTGACATTTCATCTACTGTTGAAATTCTATTGTTGTAGCATCTTGGTTTGTTTGGGGCATTTTCTTCCCTTGTTTTTTATGTCGTTCATGTGTCTTCCTCTCTAGCAATGCCGATCTGAGGTATTACAGTTTCTACCATATAATCTTATAGTGTCCTTGCAAATTATCAATACCTCACCTCTGGTGTTAACCGGGACTGCAGGGACCTCAGGGTGATCTTCCTGGTCCTGGCTATTGACTCTAGACAAATGTAGGCAGGTACAGCCACTAGTTGATAGATGGAGGGCCTCAGCGCAGTCCTGAGGGTCTCTTCCTCTGCCACCTCCGCGTGTCAGGCGGAGGTCAGTGTCTGTTCCGTATCTTTGAAGCGTTGGGCCGGAGTTCCACCTCTTACAGAATCTTTTTTTTTTTCCAAATTTAAAAATTTTATTATTATTATTTATTTTTTTTTAGAGGATAACATTTCATTTCTCTGGTAGTGATATAGAATCACAAAATACATGCAGTCATACATAAAGTTAGGGCTATGATGATCATCATATTCCACCACCTTTACTGTTCCCGTGCCCCCTCCCTCTTTACACCCCTGTGGATAGAGTTCCTCCATTGTTCCCATGTCCTTCCCCACATATGGATCAGCATCCACTTATCAACTAATACATTCGGCATTTGGTTTCCTGAGATTGGCTTACTTCACTTAGCATGATATTCTCCAACTCCATCCATTTGCCTGCAAATGCCATAATTTTATTCTCTTTTATTGCTGAGTAATATTCCATTGTGGATATATAGCACAGCTTCTTTTTATATTTAATTATTTTATTTAAATGTGTTTCAAGTCATAGTACATAAACAGAGCTCAGTTTTTCCATTTCTCTGGTTGCAAACCAGATAAAGTCACACCATTTATGTCTTCATACATGCACCAGGGGTAGTAATGACCCTCTCAATCAACCATCATTACTATACCCATTCCCCTTTCCTTCCTCCCACCTCCCCCCTGCTGCATCCAGAGTTCCTGCATTTCTTCTATGTTTCCTGTTCCCATCCCCCTTATGTATCTTCATCCACTAATCAGAGAGAACATTTGGCATTTGGTTTTTTGGGATTGGCTTACTTCACTAAGCATAATGTTCCCCAATTCCATCCATTTGCCTGCAAATGCCATAATTTTATTTTCTTTTATTGCTGAATAATATTCCATTGTGTATATGTACCACAGTTTCTTTATCCATTCATCTATTGAAGGGCATCTGGGTTGCTTCCATAGTTTTGCAATTGTGAATTGAATAGCACAGCTTCTTTATCCATTCACATATCGAAAGGCATCTAGGTTGGTTCCACAGTTTAGCTATTGTGAATTGAGCTGGTATAAACATTGAAGTGGCTGCAGCACTGTAGTATGCTGTTTTTAAGTCTTCTGGGTATAGACCGAGGAGTGGGATAGCAGGCTCAAATGGTGGTTCCATTCCAAATTTTCTAAGGAATCTCCATACTGCTTTCCAGATTCGTTGCACCAATTTGCAGTTCCACCAGCAATGTATGAGTGTGCCTTTTCCCTCACAACCTCACCAACACTTGTTGTTTGTATTCTTGATAATTGCCATACTGACTGGCGTGAGATGAAATCTTAGGGTAGTTTTGATTTGCATTTCTCTGATTGCTAGAGATATTGAACATTTTTAATATGTCTGTTGATTGTATATTTTCATCTGTGAAGTTTGTGTTCAGCTCTTTGGCCCATTTATTGATTGGATTGTTAGTTTTTTTGGTGATAAATTTTTTGAGTTCTTCATATATCCTGGAGATCAGTGCTCTATCTGATGTGCATGTGGCAAAGATTTGTTCCCAGAATGTTGGCTCTCTGTTCACTTCATTGATTATTTCTTTTGCTGAGAAGAAGCTTTTTAGTTTGTATCCATCCCATTTGTTGATTCTTGATTTTACTTCTTGTGCCAAACATGTACACTGGAGAAAAGATAACCTCTTCAACAAATGGTGCTGGGAAAACTGGAAATCCATATGCAGCAAAATAAAACTAAACCCCTATCCCTCACCATGCACAAAATTCAACTCAAAGTGGATCAAGGACCTGGGAATCAGACCAGAGACCCAATGTCTAATAGAAGAAAAAATAGGCCCAAATTTTCATCATGTCGGATTAGGACCATACTTCCTTAACAAGACTCTTACAGAATCTTAAAGAGAGTTTTTGGCTCCCCTGAAATACAATCTCTTGGGGAGCTTATTTAAACACACACTTTTCTGGAGCTGACCTCATACCTCCTAAATGTAAGCTTGGGGTTCAGGAATATGCATCTTTAATAAAATCCCCCCTAGTGAATATTTTTTTATAGTAAAGCCTAAGAACTCCTGGATTAGCCAGTGAACTTCCTGAGAACAGAGTGAGTCTTTTTCAACTCTACGATCACAGTTCCTCATCCTATATCCTCATTGCTTTTCTAGAACAGATGACCCTTATACTCTAACACTAACCAGTTTAACATAAGTATGGGATTGAATTGAATTGAAGAAATATCCATGTATTATGAAGTTTTAGCTCCACAAAGCCATGAAGAGATTCTATGTGATGAGATTCTCTTGGGCCTTGTGTGGGTTTGGTGAAGTGTTCATTTATTGTTTTGGCCTGTCTAGCCTCTGTTTTCTCCTCTTACCATAACAGAACTTTATTCCTTTGGAGAGATAGCACTCAGGCTCTATTCTTGTGGTTTGAGAAGCACCAATACTATTTTCTTCAAAGGGGAGATGAATATGAGATCCAGGCTTGGTCAATCACAATACTGCATCCAGTGATTCATTCAGAACTGGTATGTTACCCAAGCAGTACCAATAAAAGCCTCATTCTAGATTTGTTAGTGCTGTAGGAAAAGAGGTGGCTTCTTCCTGATAGATTGGTTAAGAATAGTCTGGATTTTCAAATGACCTTTTCCTTTACCTAATCTACTTTCTTCTCTATTTGCTCATTTTGAATGCTTCATATAAATGGAATTATCCGATATGTAGCTTTTTTTTTGTGGGTAGCTTCTTTCACTTAGCTTACTGTTTTCAACATTCATCTATGATTTAGCATGCATCAGCACACCATTTCTTTTTATTGCTGAATAATATTCTACTGCATACCACATTTTGCTAATCCATCAATAAGTTGATGGAAATTTGGATACCTCTTGAGTTTAATAAATCAATACTATCCTTTTCAAGTCAAAGTGTCTTTAATATGATGAAAGAATTGTACTATGTGGGTCTGAATCAGACGTTGAATAAGTGGTTTGACAATTACGGATGTAGTAATTGAGACCGTAGATAAATATAGGAATTTAACACAGCCCTAAAAAAAATCTCTAATGTATTAATTACATAACTATTGACAATCCAATTCCACATTTGTTTATTAGTTTTAGTTCCAACCTGAAGTGTCATAGTTGCAAGTCATATTGTTTCCTAATTATGATACAAAGGCTTCATGACTGACAATTGGTGATTAAAAATTCTGCTCTGAGGGCTGGAGGTATAGATCAGTAGTATAATCCTTGCCTAGCATGCACAACAGCCTGGGTTCAATTCCCAGCACTGTGAACAAACCAACAAAATCCTGCTCTGAGTTTTCCATCACCTGTTTGTGGTCCACATCTTTCACTTTCATAGCCAAGAGAAAAAGTTTATGATTGTCTATGTAGCAAGGCCCTGGTTTTTTACACTGTCCCTCTCTCTGAAATAAGTACACAAACCTTTTCAAATGTTATCAGTGTTTCTACTGCTTATAATTCTAGTTTTCCTAGAATTAATTAAGAGAGATTAGTATCCCAATCAATGGTTCTCTCAGAATCATAAAATTTTTACAATTATTAGTTATCATTGTCATTCCTTGCCATCTAAATATGAATGCTATCTTCCAGCTCAATATCCTAACCTAATGGGCTGAGGATGTAACTCAGTAGGAGAATGCTTGCTAGCATGCACAAGGTCATGGGTTTCATCCCCTGTACTACACACACACACACACACACACACACACACACACACTCTACATACATATATTCTAACCTTAGACATTCCCTTGGGAGAGGGGGATTTGTTTGTCCTAGGGGGGGCTGGACCATATGACCTGTGAATTTCTGCAAATCCTGACAGTTTATAACATCCATCAACTCTTGATTAAGAACTTTCTCTATAAATTCAACTAATCAGATATAGGAGAGGGAGCACAGAGTTTGGAGCTCAGACAGACCTGGGTTTGAAACCTGGTATATTATTTTCTTGTTGTAGGTAACAACTTTTCACCAACTTAGTGGCTTAAACACATATTACATGTGTGGCAGTTCCTTTGGGTCAGAGGTTCAGGCATGGTTTCTCTGGGTTCTGTGTTTCAGGGTCTTACAAGGTTGTAATCAAGTTGTTGGCTAGGATTAAGTTTTCATCCGGAGGCTCAACTAGGAAAGGGTCCACTTCCCCATTCAATGTGGTTGTTGGAATCATTCAATTTCTTACAGCTGTAGGATTCATGGTAGCTTGTGTCTTCACAGCTAGCAACAACAAGAGACTCTAAGCAAGCCTACTAGTAAGACAGACCTTTATGCAATGTTAATAGTCAGGGTAGCAACATTCCATCGCTCTTGCCATATTCTATTGGTTAGAAGCAAGTTACAGGTCCCATCAACACTCATGGGGAGGAAATTAGACAAGGGTGTAAATATCAGGAGTTAAGGATGATATGTTTGCCACATTTAGATAGCATCTTCTCTGAATTATGTGACCTTTGACAGTTATATAGCCTTCTTGAGCCTTGATCTCTCATCTGGAAAAAATTACGATTGCTATTATTAAAATTATTAAAAATCAAGTTTTGTAATGTTAAATGACTAATGTCTGTGTATCATATGGCACAGACCCTAGAGGAATTCCCCATAGCCACAGTGATTTATTTAATATTTAAGTCAGACCATGCAACTTCTCTATCTATAACCCTCCAAAGGCTCCACATCTTATGTAGGATGAAACCCAACCTCCTCCCCATGGGCTTCAAGGCTTTGCCTGACCTGACCATTTGCCAACCTCTCCAGCTTTACTTCTCACCACTTGCCTAGTCTGTTTCATTACACCAGCCCTATGCCTGCCTCAGTGCCTTTGAATTTGAAATTCTCTCTGTTGAAATGCTTATATTCTAGAGTTTATCATGGCTGGCATTTACTCAAATATTACCTCTCTAACGTGGTCCACTCTGACTAACCTACCAACCAACCATTCACCACTTTCTCGGAACTTACTCATATGGAAAAACCAAACTGTTTTTTTCTTCTCTACAGTCACAACACATCTTATGCCAGATGTGTATGGGTTTTTCAGTTCTTTGTGGACACCAACTGGGTGTCTGACAATTCAGTTCAATTCTACACTACATTAACTATCTGGAGTTACAGACCTCACACATAAGGGCTCAGATCTGCAAGACTCTTCCCCATTTCAGATGCCAATCATAAGTGGTGGCTTTCCAGGTTATCCACAACCTTTGTCCAACGTGGCTATGCATTGGAGGTTCCCATGACCTCCTCCTCAGTTTCAGCTGTTTATCAGAATAGCTCACAGTACTCAAAAACATGTAATTAACATTTAATAGTTTATTATAAAGGATATTTCAAATGAGACAGATGAGCACTCCAAAATAGAATGTTTTCCAGAGGGTCCCATGTGCAGGAGCTTTTGTCTTCTAGGAGTTGAAGTTGCCACCCTCCCACATGGATGTGTTCACCAACCAGGATGCTCTCTGATACTGTAGCTTAAGAATTTTTATGGAGGCTTCATCATATAGGCTGGATTATTCATTAACTAAATCTCCATTACCTCTTTGCTTTTAGGAGAATGGGGGATAAGGCTAACCATTCCAAATTTCTGGTTATGGCATAGTCTTTCCATCTCAGTTCCCATTCAGGAACCCACCAAGAATTTTCTCATTAGAACAAAAGACATTCCCATCACTCAGAAAATCCCAAGCACTTTTAGGAGCTCTGTATCAGGAACCAAGTTCAAAGACCACATATTAGACTAAAAGATATTCCTAGCACTAGTATTTCTTAGGAAATTACAAGGGTTTTAGGGTCTTAATGTCAGGAAACAGGTAGAGACCAAATATACATTTCTTATTATGACGTATTATCACATTTTGAAATTATCTTATTTCTTTGAATACTTATTGTCTTTCTCCCCTAACTACAATGTAAGTTTCTGTGGATGTAAGGACCTTATTGGTTTGTTTCTTATCTTCCCAACACCCCAAAATCATACCTAGTATTAGCAGGAATTCACATATTAGTATCTCTTTTCACAAAAATCCTGGAATTTATATTTCTTCCTTACTATTATAACAATTAAAGTTTACATAGGGGACCATTGTGACCTATAAATGGTAGAAAAATGGAGCAACCTGTTTAGTTTGGCACAGCTGAACTGCATTTTCCTGCCTCTTGTACAGTTAGTATGGCTATGAGATTGAGTGGAAGTGTGTGTGAAACTTCTGGGGAATGATTTTAGAGAAAGAGTATAGGTGCTGTTTATTTTCTGTTCTGTCTTCTCACTGGGGAGTGTGTGATGCCATGGTAGAAGTTGTTTCAGACCACAAGTTGGAAGCTGCATTATTAGAATTACAGAGCAAGACAGAAAGATGGAGCCACCCAATTGGGCATTTGCTGCAGTAACAACCAATTCCAAATTTCTAGAGGATTATAACAAGAAAAAAATTTTTCATTCATAGAACATGTAAGCTGACTGCTGCTGTGGGTTTGGCATGAATGTTTCTCATGTATCTCCATTTTAGAATACAGGCTGAAGAAGCATTTCCCAATCTGTACATAAGAGCAGGATGTTGATGGAAGCACACAAAAAGCTTAAGAGCTCTGTTCATGCTATCAGTTCAATAAGTCACATGACAAAACCCAATACTAATAATGTGGGGATGTATATGCCTTCCACAAAAGCATGGTAAGAATATATGCTTTTAGGTTTTAGAATAGTAATTGGGAACAATAATACAATAAATTACATCTGCATAGCAACTCTAGATTGCTTATACTTTAGCCACTGTTATTTTAACCTTATTATTGCAGTCAGAACTATTAAAATTTATGTTGGAATGGAATTCTCCACAAATAAATTTAGACAATAGAGGAACAGTTTTAAAAATATAGAGTATAGAGAGGTACTAAACTATTTTGGAACTTTTTTAGACCTAAGAACTTCTGGGGACAGTGGTACATGCCTATAATATCATGGACTTAGGAGGTTGAAGCAAAAGGAACCCAGACGCAAGGCCAGCCTCAGCAACTTAGCAAAATCCTGCCTCAAAACAAAATAAAATAAAATGGGCAGGGGAAATATCTCAGTGTTGGAGCACTTGCCTGGTATATACAAGGCCCTGGGTACCACAGACAACATCAACAACAGCAACAGCAACACCCCTAAGGACAATAAATGGAAGAAGGAATCTCCCAAGGAAAGGAGTGACCTACCTCCTTAGTTTAATTCTTTTGTCATTTAAAAATTTTTTAAAAAAAATTTTAGTTGTAGATGGACACAATACCTTTATTTTATTTATTTAGTTTTATATGGTGCTTAGGATCAAACCCTGTGCCTTGTTTGTGCAAGGCAAATACTCTACCACTGAGCTACAACCTCAACCCCTTTTGTCATTTATTTTACTACATTAAAAAAAAATTTCTTAGAGGTTGCCCTTGGGATCAACATATTAATTTATAATAGTGCAGTGAAAATTAATCCTATCTCAGTTTCAGTAGTACATAAAAGTTTTCCTCCTATATAGCTCCTTCCTTCTCCACTATGCTGTTGTCAGAAACTACATCTTTATTATATGCCGATCAATCTAGATTCATAACTACTGTTTTACGCAGCTGTCTTTTAAATAAGACAGGAAGACAGGTTGTGAACAAAAATGCATTGAAACTGTCATTTATATTTACCTATATCCTTATCTTTGCAGATAGGATCTTTCTTTTTTCATATAGTTTTGAATACCTGTCTGGCGTCATTTCATTTTAGCCTGAAGGATTCCTTTAGCATTTTTTTTGTAGTGTAAGTCTACTAGTAACAAATTCTCTTGTTATTTTGCTCTTAGTTCTGGTAATTTTGTAGGATATAGAATTTTTGGTGACTTTTTAAAATTTTTTTAAATCTCTTAGCACTTTGTCTCTTCCCACTTCCTCTTGTCCTCCATGCTTCCCAATGAGAAATCAGCTGTTGATCCTTTTGAGACTCCTTTATACACAATAAATGGTTTCTCTCTTGCTGCTTTCAATATTCTTTCTCTCTCAACAGTTTGCTTATGTCATATCTTGGTGTGGATCTCTTTATCTTCCTTGAAGTTTTTTGTGCTTCTTAGATGTGTAGATTCATGAATTTAATCAAAATTGGAGAGATTTTACTCTCAGTATTTTTTCAGATATTTGTTCTTCCCCTTTCTCAGGACTCCCTTTATTTTTATGTTGGTACACTTAAAGATGTATCATAGGTCCTTTTTTTTTAACTGTACAAAACTTCTCAAAATGTGGTCCGTAGGCCAGAAGCATCAGTATTTCCCAAGAAATCATTAGAAATGTAAATTCTCAAGATCCTACCCTATACTGAAGAAATTCTGAGTAGGACATCCAGCAATCTGTGTTTTAACAAGCTCTCTGGGTAATTCTGATGCATGCTAAAGTTTGAGAATCTATGATTTTGACACATTGGCTTTACTGCTTTAGCCTCGCCATTCTATTCACCCTTTTAAAAATTCCTACTTGGTACTAAGCCCTGGGGATGCACTGAAAAGATACTACTTCTCTAAATGATAGGACATAAATTTGCCCTCACTGGATCAAAGAGTGTTAGAGAGGCTACTACATATTTTATACAAGGTTATGTGTGCAAAAATGCAGTTGTGAATAGTTATTATGGAATCTCAAAGGAGGAGCACTGGACATAGACCTTAATCCTAAAACTGGCGCAGTACAAGTATTAGTTCCAGGCTGAGGTGGAAAAAAGTCCTCAAATTCATGATGATTAGAGACATGATGAAATAGCAGGGTGGGTATAAGTTTGGTCTTGAGCAATGTTCTCTGTGAACTGGGAGGAACTTCTACCCTGGCCCTTACATCTGAGGGCCTATGGTTGAGTCAAGTAGACTTTTATCATTTTGAACATGGAAGCGCAGAAGCAATTACAAGGCAAGGCATATGTCATTTATCATTTAGTACAAAAGAAGAATCTATAAACAGATGTAAAAGATTTTAATAGATAATTTCAAATATAAGCAAAGGTCAACAGAGTTGTATTATAAACCTCTATTTATCTTTAATGCAACTTTTGAACTAATTGGTGTGAGGAACAAATAAGATCCTCTTGATGAAACCTTTAGCATAGAGCCTTATTCTCAGTGGGTCTTCAATAATCTTATCCAAGATATTCATTGTGGCTTGCTGATCTAGAACTATGCAGGGATTGTTATGGTTTGGATATGAGGCGTTTCTCAAAAACTCATGTGTGAGACAATGCAAGAATATTCAGAAGTGAAATTATTATATTATGATAGTTGTAATTAATCAGTGGGTTAATCCATTGAAATAGATTAACTGGGCAGCAACTGTAGGCAGGTGGGGTATGGCTGGAAGAAGTAGGTCACTGGGGGGTATTCTTTTATGATTTATATTTTATTTCTGGTGAGCAGAGCTCTCTCTCTGCTTCCTGGTTGCCATTCCGACCTGTATCACCTTATACCTAGAGATAAGGAGTCAGCTGACCATAGATTGAACTTCTGAAACTGTCAGCTAAAATATACTTGTCCTTCTCTACATTGTTCTGGTCAGGTGTTTAGGTCACAGCCACAAAAAACCTAACTAAACCAGGAGTATATAGTTATACTGTATCAAAACTGAAACAATACAAATGTGCCACAGTGAATCTTTTTCAATTATTTATTACTATGTAACAAACCACCCCAAACCCATAGTTTAATATGGTAACAATAATTGGTTTAGTTCATGGATATGCAATTTGGGCAGTGCTCAGGAAGGCTAGCTCATGTGTGCTCCAGATGGCCTCAGCTAGGGTGGCTTCAAAGGCTGGTCAGAAGCTGGCTGGGGAATGGAATCATCTGAGGGCTTACTCATTACCCTGTATGTGGATGTCTACTGGAGCATCCCCCTCTCCCCTCTAATATAACAACTTCATCACTGCCATACTTCTGCCAAACTTCTTATTAAATATTCAGGACCTAGATAGATGGATATTTTGTTCTGATTCTACCATTTACTGGTGGTACCACTTTAAATAAATCATTTTTTCCCCCTGAATCTCAGTTCACAAATTTAAAGTCAGGATTTATTTTGGAGTTGCCCAGAAGACCCCAAGGAAAGACTCTGAGTGAAATTAACTTATTTGGGATTTAACTCTAGAACATATCATAAGGGTGCTGGTAAGTGATACAGGGAAAGGGAAGGTACTTAACCAAGCAAGTTACCACTGCAGGCATGTGGAGCTTAAACTCATTGTGGAATCCTGGGGAAACACTGCAGAATCTATTATCTCAGAGCTATCTCATCTAAGGCTTAAGGGAGCTGAGGTATTTATGTATCAACTCCAGTTAGTCATAGGTTGAAGACTCTGGGGGGCATTAATTCTCTTTTATTGTTGACCAGGGGAGTTGCTTGGAGGTGGAAAAATGCCTCAAGCAGAGATGAAGCTGGTGGTGGAAGAAAACTGAGTAGGTTTGTGCCTAAACTAGTAAGGATAGGAACAGGGTAGCTATAGAGGATAATAGTTGTTTTCTTGTGGTTGTTGTGTAATTAAATGAGATTTAAAAAAAAAAAAAAAGCTCACCTGGTGTGAGCTCCTCTCCTCCTTTTAGCATTCTCCACTGAACAGCAGTCAGGACACTCCGGGTTGCTGAGCTTTTCCATGGCTCCCTTCCTAACCACTGTCAGCTCCATAAAAGACAATCTCAAGTGGGGAGGGCTTGAAGAAAAGGGAAAGTACTGGGAATGTGATTGATCAAATTATGTTCATGTACAAACGACATAATGAGTTACACTATTATGTAGGATTATAATACACCGATAAAAAGAGGAAATCTCCAGAAATGGTGTTAATGGGTTACTCACCTCTCTCAGTGAACATCTGGGCTGATTGTATTAAGTTCTATCTATACCTCTACTATCCTGTCGCAGTTCAGAAATTCATACTTCCCAGGTGGTTCCTCATAACCAACTTACTCACTTAAGGCTGGTTATATCTCTTATTCTTACTCCAGCTCCCACCCCTTTCAGACACTCCCTTTGCCCACTCCCATTCCCCACTTTGTGTTCTGAAACTCAAGTTCTGTCCAAGAAATGATGGCGAACCTACATTATTATGATATTGGACTCCTAAGTTTGGAGTCATTTGATAGTTGACTGCGCATCTTTGAAGGGTTTTAGGAAAAAGAGTGAAATACTCCAATATTCAGTAAGATTTTGGTGTGCAAGGATTGGAGGACAGAAAAGCTGTGTGTGTATGTGTGTGTGTGTGTTGAAGTTATTTCAACTATCCATTATGAAGTATGTGAAGTGAAGGGCCTGTTTTGACATAAAATGCACGGTGAATATAAGCGAAAGAACAAATAATTAAGGGCCACAGAGGGGTATCTTGTAATAAAATAATGACTTGGTGTCGAAGGATAGATCCTAGCACAGGCTACCACGTTTAGCTTTGCAGTTTTCCTGGGGTTCTTCGCTCCATGTTAAGTTGGGAGGCACCACCTTCCAGGGTGACAGCAGAACGAAGGAACTGCGCTGGCAACGTTCTTAGCAACGCGCAGATAGCAGGATAAGCGTGCCAACCCTGTTTTCTCCTCTATTAGAGAAAAAGCACGGAAGATAATACCATCCTCACTCCTCAGTTGCCCTAAGCAGCGATGCTAAGCCACCTGCACCTACTGGGCACCCTACCGAAGTCGTTCGCTTCCAGTTGACCCTAAGACGCGGGAGACTCGGCGCCGACTAACCCTACAGGCGACTCTAGCGCCTGTTTCCAAGCAGCCCAGCCAAGCTCCCTCCCCCGGCTCGCTGTTGCCGGGGTCCGGGCACCACCCAGCTCTACTACGGGCCAATGGTAGCGCGGTCTAGGCTCCGCCCAGCTCTAGCACAGACCAATGGTGGCGCGGCATGGGCACCACCCTGATTCGGCATTGGCCAATGGCAGCATGGCCCGGCGCAGGAGCCATCCCCTAGCCGGGTGGGGAGGCGGGGAGGTGACCACTGGCTCCGCCCCGCTCCCCTCTGACCCGGTGTCTTGTCTCTCCGTCTTCCTGTTCCAAACCACGTGGACGCGCCCGGGGCTGCGAGGCTGCGGGGCTGAGGGAGGCTACAAGGGTCGCTGTCGCAGCTGTTGCCGGGGTCGAGACCCCCTTGCACATACCAAATTGCGCCGCTCCAGCTGCCCTTACCTCTGCAGAGGGCGCGCACATGGCGACCCAGGCGCAGTCCCTCAGCTACGCGGGGTGCAACTTCTTGCGCCAGCGTCTGGTCCTATCTACCCTGAGTGGGCGACCAGTCAAAATCCGAAAGATTCGGGCCAGAGACGACAACCCGGGCCTCCGAGGTAACTTGGGGCGGGCTGCGCCGCGGTGTGGGCTCAGGGCCAAGGGAAGCCGGAGCTGATGACCTGGGGCGAGGCGCGCGGGGGTCTTCGGGGTCCCGCGGGCGCGTGGGGAGGGCAGGTGGCACGTGGCCCCCGTGGCCGCACGCGCCAGAGTGGTGGCGGAGGCGGGGTCGGACCCCGAGGGGTGTGCTCAGCTGTGCGCTGCGCTCAGCGCCTCCCAAGCGCTATTAGTAAGTAAACAGCTACACGTTTTCCAGCATTACGTGTTGCAGCAAATCCCAGGCATCTTTCTCTCTCTTCCCTTCAGTCTCTATTCCTCTTGTAATAAACGTCTCAAAGGAGAAAAACAGTTTGTTGGACCGAAAGGGTGAATGAGCCCTCGGGAGACATTTGGAGAGAAAAGTGCCACTGGTTGGTTCCCTGCCCGGTCCCAGTACAGGTCTCTGAAGCAGCTGCCCTCCTCAGACCCCCGCTGTCTCTGTCGCCATTATATTTTTGGCTGCCCTCACAATTCTCCTTGGGTGTGGATTAAAAAAAAAAAAAAAAAAAGATTCTGTGTTTTCAGACGTGATTTTGACTGATGTGTGCTGGACATGAGCTTTGAGATAGTTTTTTTTTTTTTTTTTTTAAACAGTCAAAGGCCTAATTGCCTCGAGTTCAATAAAGGGTTGGTGACAAGCGGTAAAACTACAGGCTTCCCAGCTCACTTTTTGCCCCCCAAAGGTAGGTAGGTTAAAAAATGGGCCCAATTCAAACACATAGCATGCAGTAGCTTCGGTTTTCAATTGGTCCCCTGGAAGTAAGATACGCATTTAAAAGCTTGTGTCTGATTGTCCCAAATTATGTGAATCAGGTAAAGAAAGAAAAAAGAAAAACTGTTTGTAAATTGAAGGAGAAGGTTTGAGGTTAGTCCTGGAAGCTTCCTGGGAATGTTGATATGTTTAATTTTGCACTGGCTCCTGTGTTAGGGGGCTATCCCATTTCATAATCTGTATGAATGTGTTTTTTTGGATGGTTAACATTTCTGCTTCTCTTGAATGGTGATTGATTGCACATGGTGGTGGTGGGGAATATCATGTTATTGATAAAATAACAGGTTAGGAAGGAAAGAACCAGAAGACCTCATGAACAATAGTGAGAAACATGGTGACTGAAGAAAAGCTCATATGGTTCCTGTCCTCCATCTACTGTGTGAAAGCAACTGAAGAAGTTAAGGAGAGACCACTAAATTGTTTATGCCAGGGCTCTTCCCTTCAACATCTGTTCCCCTTAATTTAACTCTAGCCCTTGGGAAAAATGATTGCTTGATTGCTCTACGCTGTGGCATTTTTCAAGCCTGAAGCCCTTGCCCTTAGCTTCCACTTTCTGTGAACATAGGGTAATCTTCTCTTCCTTTTTCAAAGTACTTTAACCTGGAGATGTGGGCTTTCTAACAGAAATATGGTGCTTAAAAGATAGAATTCAGAATTTGTCTCTTGACAGGCAGCCTCCAATCTAATATTTAATTTCCCAAAGGATGCTTTTCCTGTCTCCCCACTTCACTGTTTGTGAACATCTTCAGTGCCACACAAATATGAGCTCCCATTTCTTCTAAGAACAGGACTTGGCCATTTGGCATTTTCTTGAAAGGGTGCCTGACTGGTACCTGGAGGAGGTAGTACTAGTTGGCAGTTAGGCTGATATTTTATGGGGAGCACCACAGTAGAGCATTATTATCTGCTTTTACCTCATTAATATACCAAGGGTAAAAAACAGACCTCTAGTTTAGACCTCTGTGTGCTGACTTCAGAGCCTCAGAAGCCTGGTAGATAAATGCTTGTATGCTTAATATCTTATAGAGGGAACTGTGATACACATATATGCACACATTTGTAGACTGATTGCATATGTGTACATGTACATACATGTATAAACATTTATATGTATATAAACGTACATGTACATAAATACACGTGGCCCTTGTCACATTAGTTGTGATCATAGTCAAGTGAGTTTTGGTGGCTTGATTGAAGATATAGTCAGTGTATCCAGTCATCTGTATTTTTCTGCCTCTTCCTGTCTCATGAGAGTTGGAAAAAGCTCAGCATGTCTTATAAAATCTTCAGATTAAACTCAGTAATCGTTTTGTGGAATGGGCTTTTAGAGGTTGGGGGTGGTATGGGAGGCCCTCTGTTTCAGGACCATTCTTTCAGAAAAACTTTTTGAGCCCCATTATGTACATGTTTTTATGGAGGGTGTAAATGTGAGAAAATGCTGCTGCTTTTAAGGAGCTTGCCATTTAAGCTGGAAGAGCTTGAGTGGAGTAGTGGGAAGAGGTGAGTGAGGCAGTGAGGCTCAGTGGAGTGAAAGTTGTGAAGGAAGTCTGTCTAGATTGATTTCTGTTCTGACAGGATGGAGTTGGTGGTTATTGGTGATAGAAACATTTTTTTTTCGTTTTTTTTTTTTTTTTACTGAGGAAAAATTCTTAATTGTCATGGTCATAGTGGCTTCAATGGTTAAGAGATTGGGCTTAGTGTTAGACCTTGGTTTGAGTCCTGGTTCTGCCTTTTTGTTATTAGCTCTTAGACTTTGGGCAAGTTTGCTAATATTTCTAAGCCTTAATTTTTTTCATCTGTAAAGAAGAGTCAATGCTACCTCCCTCACAGTATTGTTGTAAGGATTAAATAATACAAGTGTAGTGAAAGGTACCTGACACGGAGGAAGAATAAATGTTAGTTGGTTTATTATTACGTAGCTTCTATTCACTAGGTAAAGTTATGTAGTCTGGTATCAAAAATCTGTTCTAGTTTCTTTTTGGAAAATTTTCATATACTTTAAGAGAATTATAATTACGCCTTCTTTATTTTCTTTTTTCAATTTTTCTGTTAGATGATCATTTACAAGTATTTCTTTGTTATTTATATAATGCAGTGGTTCTTAATCAGGGGCAAGTTTGTTCCCCAGAGGACATTTGTCAGTGCTTAGAGACATTTTTGGTTGTCACAACTGGGTTGTGTTGGGGGATGGTTACTATTGGCATCTAGTGGCTAGAGCCCAAGGGTGCTTCTAAGTATCCTACAAGGCACAGAGCAGCCCCCCAAATGAGGATTTGTTCTTCCCACAGTGCTGATATTGAAAAATTCTGGCATTTTGGACTTTAATAATTAAGGCTTTTTTTCCTGTATCCTTTATGATTAGGAATAGCAGCATATGGTACCCAGAAAACTGCACAGGATTCATAAGTGGATGAGATACAGGTCAGCTCTGTGACTTCAGGCTGTCTACTTCTATGCAGAGGTTGTAAATAATACGAATTTGAACCCCAAAAAAGATGATCCTGGAGTGGTTTTAATTATTATTCAATCACATATGTGTGATTTATACTTCATTCTGGAGGAACATAGCCAATTATGTGGTCTCATTATTGTCTTTCTGTCATTGAGTATAAAATAAGTTTTTTTGATGCTTTTTTGGTTAAAAAAAAAAGAGCCAAGATATAATTCAGTAAGAGCTGGTGAAATTGAATATCCACTGATTAACAGCTGGAAAGAGAATGCAGCCATCTCCAGCGTGGAGAGCCTGTTTCCCTGCATGATGGACTTGGGTCTTCCTCATCAGTGTTGGAAAGCACCTCCCAACTTTATCTTGGTTTCACCAGGGTTGTGTCTTGCAGAGTTTGGTTGACTTAATTTCTGTATAATGTGAGATCTGAATAGAAAAAAAATTCTATGAGAAAGATATAGCAGAAATGATGGACTTGGGCAAGAGTCCTAATTTAGGTGATGGGAGACAGAACTATTTCTACCCTACAGGTCACATCACTGTCTTCCCCTGGGAAACGAGAAGTGCTATTTTGTGCCATGGGAGTGCTACACATAGCTTAAGTAGATAAGATTCTGAAAAAGGAGGGCTAAGGGGGGTTTCATTTAAAAGAATCCTTTCAAATGTGCCGAGGAAACATGTTGTATAGAGGTTCTTTGAAAGGTAAAACATCTTGTGGTTAACTGATGCATTGCTTTGGGAATAAATCTGGGTTTTCATAAATTGGATCTTCCAAATGAAGGATGTACCTGCATTTATTTTTTTTTTTTTTGCCCCCGCATGGTCTGGAATTCAGGATTGTTGCTAGGCACCTGGATTTGAGGAGGACTGGATGAGTATAATAATGATAAGTGTAGATTAAATATTGTCCTGTTGATTAGGAACTCCTTGTTTTTCTATTGTTAAAATGTGCTCCCAAGTGATTTTTGACTGTCCCAAACAAGACTTTAATGGCCTGTTTTCAGATCTATTGCTGCTGGGAGACTGTAAAGTGCTATTTCACATGGAACTGTCCACTATCTTTTTTCAAACTTTCCATTTTGAGATAATCATAGATTCACATATAGTTATAAAAATTAATAGAGATGCTGTTTATACTTTATCCAGTTTTCCCTAATGGCAATATCTGGAAAAACAGTAATACTTGCAGTATTACAACCAGGTATTACCTGTATTACCAGTATTGACACTGATAAAACGGAGATACAGAACATTTCTACCACTACAAGGATTCCTCATATTGTCCATTACAGCTGCACTCCCTTGTCCTCCCTCCACCACTGTCTCCTTAACTATTGGCAACCACTTATACTTATCTGTTCTCTACTTCTACAGTTTTGTCATTTGAAAAATGTAACATGAATGGAATTAGTGTATAGCTTTTTGGAATTGACCTTTTTCACTTAGTGTGATTCTCTGGAGATAGATTTATCCAAGTTGTTCTTATCAAGTTTGTTTCTTTTTATTGCTGAGAAGTATACCGTGGCATAAAAGTACCACAGTTGTTTTTTTTTTTTTAACCATTTACCTGTTGAAGGACATCTGTGTTCCTTCTTTTACTCCCTCTCTCCCTTTCTTTTTTGCTTTACTGGAAAGTGAACCCAGAGCCTTGTGCACTTTACCACTGAACTACATCCCCAGCACTTTATATTTTATTTTGAAACAGTCTTGCTGAGCTGCTGAGGTTGGCCTTGAACTTGAGATCCTCTTGCCTCAGGCTTCTGACTCTGGGATGGCAAAAGTGCCACTGCACCTGGCCTGGGTCATTTCTAATTTTGGGCTGTTATGAATATGACTGCTATAAAAATTTGTGTATGAGTCTTTATGTGAACACAAGTCTTCCTTTCTCTGGGATAAATGCCCAGGAGGACATTTGCTTTGTTTTATGGTAGTTGCATGTTTAATTTTTTAAAAAACTATCAAACTCTTTCTCAGTATGGACATACCATTTTATATTCCCACTAGCAATTTATGAATTTCAGTTCATAGCAGTGTATGAATTTCAGTATTGGTTTCTTTGTATCCTTATCAGCACTTGGTGTTTTCACTATTTTTAATTTCAGTCATTTTTTAAAAAAAATATTTTTAGATGTTTATTTAGTTTTTTATGTGGTGCTGGGGATCAAACCCAGTGCCTCACATGTGCAAGGCAAGCACTCTACCACTGAGCTACAATCTCAGCCCCAATTTCAGTCATCTTGATATCTTGACATCATGTGTAGTGGGATCTCATTGTAGTTTTAATTTGTGTATTCCAAATGACTAATGATGTCTTCAGTAAAATGTCTTTTCTTGTCATTGTGCATTTTCTAATGGGATTGTTTGTGTTTAGTGTTGCATTTTGGGAGTTTGGTTTAGTTGGTGCTATGGTTTGAACCCAGGGCCTTGCTCAGGCTAGTTATGTGCTCTGTCACTGAATTATATTCCCATTCCTGAGTTTTGGGTGTTCTTTACGTATTCTAGTCTTTCGTCAGATATGTGGTTTGCTAATATTTTCTTCCACTCTGTATTATGTCTTTTCAGTCTTGAGCAGAAAAGATTTTAATTTTTTTAAAATATTTTTTTAGTTGTAGATGAATGCAGTATCTTTATTTTATTTATTTATTTATTTGTATGTGGTGCTGAGGATCGAACCCAGTGACTCACGCATGCGAGGCAAGCGCTCTACTACTGAGCCACAGCCCCAGCCCAGATTTTAATTTTAATGAAATAGAATTTAGCAATTTTTCTTATTATGGCTGTGGTTGTTGGTTTCGCATCTGAGAACCGTGCCTTGCTCTAGATCTTGAAGATTTTCTACTACAAGTTGAGCATTTCTGATCTGAAAATCTGAAATCCTCTATAATCCAAAACTTTTTGAGCATTGACAACTGGAACATTCTACATTTGACCTCATGTGACAGGTCACAAGAGCACTTAAAATATTATATATAAAATTACCTTCAAGCTATGCGTATAAAAGAATTTCATGTTTGGATGTGAGTCCTGTCTCACAAGATATCTTATTGTACATATACAAATTTTTCAAAATTCAAAAAGATTCAAGATCTGAAACAGTTCTGGTCCCAAGTATTTTAAATAAATGATACTCAACCTGTATGTTTTTTCCTCAAGTATTATAATTTATATATAATTTTTGTATGACATGTAAAGCTCATTAGGCCAAAGTTGATTTTTTTCTCCATGCATGTTCAGTTGCTCCAGCACGGTTTATTGAAATGGCGATCTTTCTTCTTAATTGCTTTTGTACCTTCGTAAAGAATCAATTAGAGGGGCTGGGATTGTAGCTCAGCGGTAGAGCGCTTGCCTCGCATGCGTGAGGCCCTGGGTTCAATCCTCAGCACCACATACAAGGCAATAAAATAAAGACATTGTGTCCATCTACAATTAAAAAAATATTAAAAAAAAAAAAAGAATCAATTAGATATATTTGTGTGGTTCTCTTTCAGGGCTTTCCATTCTGTTCTGTTGTCTATGTGTCTATTTTCCCTTTGTCAGTACCACTCAATCTTGGTTACTGTAGTTGTATAATGTTTTGAAAGCAGACTGATTCCTTCAACAATTTTTATTGTTCAAAATCACTTTACTTATGTTAGTTCTATGTAAATTGGCTTTTCATATAAATTTTAGAATAATCTTGTCTAAGCTACAAAAATCTTGTTGGGATTTTGGTAAGAATTATATTAAAGCAATATGTCAGTTTGGGGAGATATTTGGGATATTTTTATTATCTTGAGTTTTCTAATTTATGAACATGGTCTATTTTTCCATTTAGCTAGATCTTTTAAAATTTCTTTCATTGGGATTATGTAGTTTTCAGCATACAAGTCCTGTACATGTTTTTTTAGATTTTAAGCTAAATTGCTTTTTCTTTTTTAAACTTTAGTTATATATATGGCAGTAGAACCGTGCCTTATTTTGGCAAAATATACATACATAAAGTATAACTTATTCTATTAGGTTCCTACCCCTTTTTTGGGGGGGGGGGTACTGGGAATTGAACTTGGGCACTCAACCAGCGAGCTATATCCCCAGCCCTATTTTGTATTTTATTTAGAAACATGGTCTCACTAAGTTGCTTAGCACCTGACTTTTGCTGAGGCTGGCTTTGATCCTTGCAATCCTCCTGCCTCAGCCTCCCCAGCTGCTGGGATTACAGGCGTGTGCCACCGTGCCCAGCTAGGGTCCCACTCTTGTGATTGTACATGATGTGGAGTTACCCTGGTTGTGTATACAAATAAAAGGCTAGGAAAGTTATAACCAATTAATTCTACTGTTTTTCTATTCTCCTCCCCTTCCCTTCCCTTCATTACGATTTGTCTAGTCCAATCTATTTCTATTTTTCCCCTCCCCAACCTCTCTTGTTTTGGGTTAGCATCCACAAATAAGAGAGAACATTCAGCCTTTGTTTTTTTGGGATTGGCTTATTTCACTTAGCATGATATTCTCTAGTTCCATCCATTTGCCAGCAAATGCCATAATTTCATTCTTCTTTATGGCTGAGTAATAGTCCATTGTGTATATGTACTACCTTTTCAATACCCATTCATCCATTGAAGGACACCTAGGTTGTTTCCATAGCTTGGAGTTGAGCTGCTATAAACATGGATGTGGCTACGTCACTGTAGTATGTTGTTTTTAAGTCTTTAGGATATAGACTGAGGAGTGGTATAACTGGGTCAAATGGTGGTTCCATTTCATTCCAAGTTTTCTAAGGAATCTCCATACTGCTCTCCATAGAGATTGTACCAATTTGCAGTCCCACCAACAATGTGTGAGAGTACCTTTCTCCCCACATCCTCGCCAGCATTTATTGTTATTTGTATTCTTTATAACTGCCATTTTGACTGGAGTGAGATGAAATCTCAGTGTAGTTTTAATTTGCATTTCTCTGCTAGAGATGTTGAACATTTTTATATATTTTTTGCCCATTCATATTTCTTCTTCTGTGAACTGCCTGTTCAGTTCATTTATTGATTGGGTTATTTATTTTTGTAGTGTTGTGTTTTTTGAGTACTTTGTATATCTTGGAAAGTAATGTCTTATCTGAGGTACTGGTGGTGAAGATTTTCTCCCAATTTGTGGGATCTCTGTACACATTCTAGATTGTTTGCTGTGAAGAAGCTGTTCAATTTGATACCATCCCATTTATTGATTCTTGATTTCACTTCTTGCACTTTAGTAGTCTTATTGAGGAATTCATTTCCAAAACCGACATGTTGGAGAGTTGGGCCTACTTTTTCTTCTAGTAAGTGCAGGGTCTCTGGTCAAATGCCTAGGTCTTTGATCCACTTAGAGTTGTGTTTTGTGCAGGGAGAGAGAGAGGGGTTCAGTTTCATTCTATTTCATATGGATTTCCGGTTTTTCCTGCACCATTTGTTGAAGAGGCTATCTTTTCTCCAGTGTGAGTTTATGACGCCTTTGTCTAGGATGAGATAACTGTATTTATGTGTACCTAAATTTTTGTTTTTTAAAGCAGTTGAAATTGGTAGTATTTGAAATTTGGTCTCCATGTGTTGTTGGTATAAAAAATATAATTTTTTCCTATTTATCTTATATCCTGCAACTTTGCTTTATTTTGCTATTAGTTGTAGGAGGGTTTTTTGTAGATTTATTTAGTATTTTCTACATTGACAAACTGGAATAACTTGTTTCTTTGATCTGCGTCCTTTTATTTCTTTCTTTTGCCTTATTACACTGGCTAGAACTTCCAGCGTTAAATAAGAGTGGTTAAAGCAAATATCCTTACCTTGCTCTGTGTCTTAAGTTGAAAGCATCCAGTTAAATATGGAAAGCACTGTTAAATACGTTAGCTGTATATATTATATTTTTTATGCCTTTTATCAAATTGAGGAAATTTCCTCTTATTACCATTTTTCTGAGTTTTTCATTACGAGTAGGTGTTTTATCAAGTGATTTTTCTTCAACAGTTGATGTAATCATGTGATTTTTCTTTGCCCTGTTAGTGTGGTATATTGCATTGATTGATTTTCAGGTATTGAACTAGTGTTGCATTCCTGGAATTCATCCCTCTTGGTCATGGTTTATAATTCTTTTATATATTACTGAATATATAAAATAATTTTATATGTTTGCTCATACTTTGCAAAGGATTTTTGTGTGTATATTCATGAGTGATATTAGTCTGTGGTCTTTTGTACTCTCTGTCTAGTATTGGTATTAAGGTCATATTTGTTTAAAATAAATTGGAAATGTTTTTCATTCTGTTTTCTGGAAGAGATTGGGCAGCATTGATTCTAACATTAACTATTTGATAGAATTCTCTAATGAAAGCATATAGACTCAGAGGGTTATTTTTTGGAATTTTAAAAATTATTTTAAACTCAATTTCCTGAATAGTGGGGCTATTAAAATTATGTACTTCATATTGGATGAGCTGTAATAGTTAGTGTTTTTTGAAGAAGTAGACCATTTTATCTAACTTGTCAAATTTATATATGTAGTTTTTCATGGAGTTCCCTTATTAGTCTTTGGATATCTGCAGTGATTTCCCTTGTTTTGTTCTTTTTTTTTGGTACCAGGGATTGAACTCAGGGATCCTCGATCACTGAGCCACATCCCCAGCCCTATTTTGTGTTTTATGTAGAGACAGGGTCTCACTGAGTTGCTTAGTGCCTCGCCGTGCCGTGCTGAGGCTGGCTGTGAACTCTTGATTCTCCTGTCTCAGCCTCCCAAAGTGCAGGGATCACAGACGTGCGCCACCATGCCCGGCCCCTTGTTTTGTTCTTGATATTGGTAATTGTGTCTTCTCTCCTCTCTCTCTCTCATTGTATGTGTGTGTGTGTGTGTGTGTGTGTGTGAGAGAGAGAGAGAGAGAGAGAGATTTTTATTAATCTCATTGATCTTTTTAAAGAACCAGTATTTGTCTGGGGGCGTAGCTCAGTGGTTGGATGCTTGTCTGCCTAACATGCACATGGCCCCAGGTTTAATCTCCAGCATGGTTCCCCTTCCCCTCAAAAAAGGAGTGAATTAAATAAGTAAGTAAAATAAAGAATTGGTTCTTTGTTTTAGTGAGTTTTCTCTGGTTTTTGTGTCCAGTTTCATTTATTTCTTCTTGTCTTTATTATTTCCTTCCTTCACTTGGTTTGGGTTTATTTTGCTTTTCTTTTTCTAAATTCTTGAGGTGGAGCTGAGATTATTGGAAAATTTTTCACTCTTCTGATATATGCACTTAATACAATAAACTTCCCTCTCAATATTTCTTTAACTGTGTACCACAAATTTTGGTATGTATGTTTTATTTACTTATTTATATTTTCTTGATGCAAAGTCTCACTATATTGCCTAGGCTAATCCTCAACTTGTGGTCCTCTTTTAGCCTTCCAAGTGGCTGGAATTATAGGTACATGCCACTGTGTTTGACTTGGTGTATTATATTTTAATTTTCACTCAGTTCAATGTGCTTTTCGTTTTCTTTGACTCATGGATTATTTATAAGTGTATTGTTTAGTTTTCAAGTGTTCAAATATTTCCTGTTAATTTTCTGTTACTGATTTTAATTTGATTCTATTGTCACAGAAGAACATGTTCTGATTGAGTTCAGTTTTTTAAAATTTAGTGAGGTTTTTTAATTCCTATTTTGGTATATATTCCATGGACATGTAGAAGAAGTCTGTATTCCTTTCGTTGGGTTAGAGTGCTGTATACCCAGTGTTAGGTGTAAACTTAGAATCTGCAGTTACGGTGTTTTGGAGTTCTCTTACTTTGATGATTATCTGTCTAGTTTTTCTCTTGATTGTTAAGAAAGAGGCATTAAAATCTCCAACAGTAATTTTGGATTTATCTTTTACCTTTCAATTTGATCAGTTTTTGCTTCACATTTTTGCATCTTTGTTGTTTGGTGCATTTAGGATTGGTATGCCATGTTGGTGGATTGACTTTTTTGTTATTATATAATATCCCTCTCTGTCTCTAGTGGATTTCTGAAGTGGAGGAAATGCTGTCTGTTCAGGAAGAGAAGGACTAGAACTGGAGAGTTTGGATATAAGTAGGAAACTAGAGAGACAGTAAAGACAGTATGAATCAGATAATTATTTTGTCCTTTATTGATTTTATTTCTCTTATAGAATTTACATAAGCACTTAAAATAAGAAAATTTGAAGGTATAGGACAAAAAATTTTAGTTTCATTTTACATTATAAAAATAATGCATGTTTGAGGAAACAAACTCTTATGATTTGAAATTTGAAATCATCCATGTGCAGGTTATGTGTCTTATTGTCCTGACCACAGAACATCTCTCTCATCAGTTATACTCCTAAGAAACAGTCTCCTAGAACCTATTCCATGGTGCACACAAAAATATTATTGCTAGATATTCCATAACTTGCCTTTTAAGCTTATGAACACATCATGGACCTTATTCCGTGAGCTTTGTAACATGCTTGAAAAAGAGAGTATTCCATAATGCAGACATACCCGGTTTACTTAACCTTTCCTTTAACTAGATATTTTTGAAATCTTCAGCATGATGTTATAATTAAGCAACAGTAAAGTTTTGTACATATATCCTAATGTACTTCTGTTCCCATAGTCTAGACCTGAAATTACTAGGTCAAATATGACTCAGAGAGAGGCAGAGATAAATAATATAACAAAAACAAAAAGGAATATGATTCCAAATCAAAGTATGTGAAGTTCTTTTGTTTAAGGTAGCCTTTACCTTCATTGATATTTCTTCCTTTATTAACATCTTCTGCTGCTTTATAATTTCCTTTAGACTCCTTTAGACTTCTTTGCTCTTTTCCTGTTTTTAATTCTTCCTTCCTTACTTCCTTTCTTCCTCCCTCCCTCCCTCCCTTCCTCTAAAGAAATTGCAGTCACATTGCATATGTTACTTTTAAACTTTCCTTTAATATAGTATGAGCATGCTCTAGTGTAATTAAATAATTGAAAAAAACATATTAGTGGCTACATGGTATTATAAAGATATATCTTAGGCTACAAGATATATCTTTCATGTATTTGATGAAAACTCTTTTATTGGCTTTTTAAATTATAGGGCAGTAACTTTATTTGTATTTTTTAATGAAACTATTTTTCAAAATATGTGCACATGACTCAGAACTCAAAGGGAGTTTATAAAGTCTTTTGACTCTCTTCCAATCCCCACTCCCTATTAAGCAACCAATATTTTTAGTTTGTTGTGTTTCTTTTCAGAACTCTTTTTTCATAAACAAATTAATGTATATAAGCAAGTTATATAAATTATATACATAAGCAATGTATATAATTTCCTTTTTTACATAAATGGTCTTTTTTTTTTCGCACTGAGTGTACTTTGGAGTTGACTTATTAGTATAGTATATTTTAAAATCTTATAGGGTTTCAGAGTGTTCTGATACATGGATATACCATGATTTACTTAATCAGCTCAGTATTTATACACATTTGAGTTACAATACTTTGAAATTGAAACTTTATTTATTGAAATTTGCTCTTGGTGGTATTTAATTTTACTTTTTTACACTGCTGGGGATTGAACCCAAGATCTTAGTCATGTTAGGCAGATGTTGTGAGCTGTACTTCAGGTCAGGTCTTTGTTTTTAAAGTACAGATCTTCAGTTATATTCCCCTACATGCTTCCTTTGAGACATGCTTTGGCCTTGCTGTCTTATAGAGCACACATACACACATTAAAGAAATGATGAGTTCACTTACTAGGGGATTATTCTGGGGATAGGGAATGGGAGGGGATTAGACATGGCAAGTGGTATTTAAGGAATCCCAATATTGATGATTCGAATAGTTAAAATTTTATTTGAAATATCCAAGACATAAAATAGTGCTTAAAGGATTGTAAAATGAACATCTGGGTAACCCTCATTCAAGTCCAGAAGCAGAACCTTGTCGACATCTGTACACTTCTTGCCATTTACAACTATTCACAACTAATTACATTACTCCTAGTGGTAGCTATGTCCTAATACAGCGTTCCCTTCAATTCTCTTTATAGTTTTGTAACTTTATTATGTATTCCTAAACAATGTAGTAAAATTATGCTTGCTTTGGGAACTTTTCCTTTAAGGTTTTTAGATATCTGAAATTTTGTCCCTTCAAGAGCAGTCTTGAAGGGGGAAGAGTCAAGGTGTCGGAAAGGTGAATGGGCAAGGAATCCCGTACATCTTGGCTTAGAGCAGTTTGAGAACTTCCATCTTACTATTAGATGAACTTGAGATCTTTCTTGTACCAGGTGATGGAGCTATATCTTCACTGTTGCCAGGACTCTGGAACTAGCTCTGAGTTTAGTTCTTTGAAGTTCAGATTTTAAAGCACCTGTTTGCTATGTCCTGGGATGATCTTGTCTGGAGGTCTCTTTAGGTGCCCAGTCTTTTTCTATTCATATTGCGGGTGGGGCATTTCTGACTGTTTATGCTTAACAGCTCCTGTAGATCACAAACCAAAACATTTCTAAAGTCGTACTTCCTTCTTTTCTTCTTTCCTAATCTATAAAAACTATGGGATTTTAATTTTAGGCTTTATTTATGAGTACTTGTTCTCATTAAGGCACCTGGAAAGCTTGAGTAAATGAAGGCCTCTTTCTCTCTTTTTTTTATTTGGTGCAGAGTACCTTGCATTTGCTATAAACGTAGCTACAAAGTGGCGTAATGATACAGATTGTGCCAGATTTTTAAAAATAGAATATTCTATAGAAACTAAAGAAATAATTTCTAGTTTAACTCCATAGCATAGTTCAGTTACTTTCAAATTTTTGTCATGCTACTTCTACTACAACTTACTATGCATACAAATATATGTAAAACTGAAACCAAAGTTTCATGAACAGCATCCATAGGATGGACAGTTACTCTCTAATATAATATATTCATGGAGTATGTTCCAAGACCTCCAGTACATGCCTGAAACTTCAGATATTATTGTACCTTATGTTTTCCTATACATAAACACTTACGATAACAGGCTTCTCTTTGACATATAAACCATCAACCCAGCTTGGAAGCACACATTGGTAGTCCCAGCCTACCAGTCCCATTCAGGAGGCTGTGGTGGGAGGATCACGTGAGTTTATAAGTTAAAGACCCATCTGGGCAACATAGTTAGGCCCCATTTCAGAAAAACAAAATAGGCCAGGCACAGTGGTGCATGCCTGTAATCCCAGCAACTTGGGAGGCTGAGATAGGAGGATCACAAGTTCAAAGCCAGCCTCAGATGTGGAGGAAAAGGCACACTCATACCTTACTGGTGGGACTGCAAATTGGTGCAACCAATCTGGAAAGCAGTATGGAGCTTCCTTAGAAAACTTGGAATGGAACCACCATTTGACCCAGCTATCCCACTCCTCCGTGTATACCCAAAGGACTTAAAAACAGCATACTACAGTGACACAACCACTTCAGTGTTTATAGCAACACAATTCACAATAGCTAAACTGTGGAAAACCAACCTAGATGCCCTTCAATAGATGAATGGATAAAGAAACTGTGGTATATATACACAATGGAATATTACTCAGCAATAAAAGAATAAAATTTTGGCATTTGCAGGTAAATGGATGGAATTGGAGAATATCATGCTAAGTGAAATAAGCCAATCCCAACAAACCAGGGGCTGAATATTTTCTCTGATAAGTGGATGCTAATCTATAATGGGGGGGGGGTCATGGGCTGAGTGGAGAAACTTTGGATGGGGCAAAGTGGGTATGGGGGACGTAGGGGTAGGAAAGATGGTGGAATGAGATGGACATCATTATCCTAGGTGCATTGTATGTATGTATGATGGTGGGAATGGTGTGACTCCGTGTACAACTCTGCTCCATTTGTGTACAATGAATTGAAAAGCCTTCTGCTATCATGTATAACTGATTAGAACAACAACAATGAAAAAAGCCAGCCTCAGCAACTTAGCGAGGCCCTAAGCAACTCTGACTCTGTCTCTAAATAAAATATATATATGAAAAAAGGGCTAGGGATGTGGTTTAGTGGTTAAAGTGCCCCTGGGTTCAATCTAGTACAAAACAAACAAACAAACCAGATTGCCAGTATCATTACTCTTGTGATTTCAAGCTTTTTTTTAAGTAAAATAAAGGTAAATTAAACGCAAGTACCACAATAATGGATCTGATAACTGAGAGGGCTACTAATTGACTAACTGGTGAGTAGTATATATGGTTTGGATATGCTAGAATAAAGGATGATTCATATCCCTTATAGAACAGAAGGGTATGTCATGAACTTTCATCAGGCTACTCAGAATGACATGCAGTTTGAAACTAATGAGTTCTTTATTTCTGGAATTTTCCATTTAATATTTTCAGACTGGGCGACTATGGGTTCAACAAACTGCAGAAAGTAAAATTGTAGATAGGAGGTGGCTACTGTAGTCCATTCTGTTCTAATTTTGTTGCAAAGAAATATAGATTGGGCCTCATTAAGTTGACTGCCAGATCCTTCAATATGTCGTACTGCCTGCAGTTAAAAAGTTACCATGATTTTCTAGCAAAAGAGCGTGGCTTTGAGTGATTAAATGGAGTAGAGGCAAACAAATGTCATGGTGTGGACTTTAGAGAAAAAACAGGCTTGGGCTCAAATCCTGGCTCAGCCACTTGCTGGTCATTTGACCAGGTTAGACCAGTTGGCAATCTTGGGTCTCACTCAACCTTCTGTAAAATGGGAATGACACTCTTTGTTACCTCAAGGTCCTGAGGATTAAATGACAGAATGTATTGTGTCAATTAAGTGTTCCACACACAGCAGTTATTATTAACCATTTTTATTTATTTCAGGATTTAGTGGAGTTTCTCTGACTTTTAGCCCAGTGCTCTTTGTACATATTACAGAACCTACTATGACAGGAGTTATGGGACAGGGTTAAGTAACAGACCAGGTAGATGAGAATTGCTTAGTTGATATACTCACTCTTTGGAGTCAGTTTAGACAACTGCTGGGATCTCTCCCCCAAACTGCTTGTTGATTACAGGAGAGGGTACTAACTAAAAGTGCTAGGCTGTTCTAGTACCTTTCATGGCAGAAGAGTTGGTCTTCCTGTTCTTGTTCATGGGCAAGAGGTTAAGGCTAAAGGGTATGTACGTGTAAGAAAAGCTCCAGGGAAGGCCAGGGGACATATTTTCCTTCTTGAGTCATCACTCCCCTCCTTCCATAATTTTCACATTTAAAATCTATTCTCATTTCCTTGCACTCTTCTTTCTTCCCACCCTTTCTTTCAAAAATGACTAGCTTTTATAATAGTCTGTTCATAAAATGAATCAAAGCAAACTCAAACATAAAAATATAAGCTTTTAGTATAAAATTAAATTTATATACCATCCTGTCATTCTATTGAGAAACCCATTAACTTATTTTCCAGTCTTTTTCATACATTTAAAAGTAGGTGGCAGTTATACTGTATGTTCAAGCACCTTTCTAATCAAATTAAAACTGAACTGGTCAGATAATTACAGATTAGAAAGGGAGAGGAAAAGAGAAGGGACACTTTGTCAAGGGGGTAGGGATGCAGGAGAGAAACTGTGAACTCTTCTTATCTGTGGCCCTCAATTTAATCTCCCTTCTCAGAGTCTGGAAAAATTGACTTTGAAACCCTTGCTTGCTTTCTGCCTTTTCTCTCTTATTTGACTTGTCCTCCTTAGGTCAATGAAAGAGGTCTTTTATGGGTTTCGTGCAGTTGAAATTAATATCCCTTTACATTGCTGGTAGAGTTGTTGATTTTGTGGAATGTTCTAATAGTTCTGCTAACCATATATACTATTTAGTGCTTTTCCGCTGCTTCAGGTTCCTCAACTCATCATCTCACACAGCTCTTGAGGAAAACTTGGGTGTGGTACTGGAAGTAATCAATTGTTTACTACAGTACCTGGGTCAGATGTGTCCTAATATGAGGCCATTTTTTCTCTTTTCCCCACAGATTTTGAAGCCAGCTTCATAAGGCTATTGGACAAAATAACTAATGGTTCTCGCATTGAAATAAACCAAACAGGTAAGCTCCTTTTCTATCCATTCCTGAAAGTACCTGTGTACATTACCTAAACATTCCTCCGTTTCTCACTATTTTTAATGGTATAAATGCTATATGTGTTTAAAACTTTACTAATCACTTTGTGTCATGTTAGCCTTCATTAAGTTAGAATGTTTTGAGGCTCTTGAGTAAAGATTGTAATAAAAACTCATCATTCTGTTGCTGGGGTTGTGGCTCAATGGTAGAGTGCTTGCCTAGCATGTGTGAGATACTGGGTTTGATTCTCAGCACCACAAATAAATAAATAAAGGTCCATTGACAACTAAAAAAATTTAAAAAACAAAAACCTCATCATTCTGGATCATTGAAATACTTCAAATAGACCCAGTTTCCTATCTGTGATAAAATTGTCCAGAGGTGTATGTGAAATCTGTCAATTTAAGGGACATACATTTTATTTAAGGAAGGTAGAGGACTGAAAGTTTCAAACGAGCAAGCAAGCATCTTTTATTTTTTGACAATAAAAATACTTCAATAATTTACATAAACCTTTTCAAAATCCATTTACTTATATCATCACATTCTTTTTTAAAATTTATTCTAATTTGGCATACGTGACAGTAGAATGCATTTTGACTCATTGTATACAAATGGAGCACACCTTTTCATTTCTCTGGTTGTACATGATGTAGAGTCATACCGTATGGGCAGTCATACATGTACCTAGGGCACTGATGTTCATCTCCACATTATTCTTTAAGAAATTCTGAGATAGTTGGATGTGTTCAAATCTATTTTAAAATTTTGTCTTTTAAAATAAATTTATACAAATATATGCAAAAAATGTAAAAATTTCTTTACCTCTTTCCTCTTCTAGTCCTTTCTCCTGGAGTAGCCACGGTCACAGTACTTGCTTACATGGGTACTTATGTAACACAAACCATAAACAGAGTCATGTTCTTTACAGTTCTGCAGCTAGTATTTTTTTTCACTTGCACAAATGTCTCAGAGAACTTTCCCAGCTGGCACATGCAGGTCCACCTCCATATTACTGTGGGCTGTGTATTGTATTCCATTGTATGGATGGGTGATAATTTATTTAACTGCTCCCTACTGATGAATACTTAGGTTGTTTCTAGCATTTTTTTTTTTTCTATTAGAATCTTATCAACTTTGTGTGATGAGATCATGGCAACATCCCTTGACTGGCTTCATGAATTCTATACTCATATTCCACAAAGGAATCTCTGACTTTTCATGTGTTGGCTTTCTTTTTAAAATATTTCATTAATTTTGAAACAGTTTTCCTGTGTTGCCCAGGCTGGACTTGAACTTCTGGGCTCAGGTGATCTTCCCACTTCAGCCTCATGAGTAGCTGGGACTGTAGGTGCTGACCACCATGCCCAGTTACTGCCATGTTGACTCTCTAAAGAAAGACAAGCTTGGATTCATACGTGGCCCTGCACCATGTGAGATATGTTCATCTGTAGCTGCATTTACCCATACCTGATAGACAACAAGGTTCAGACCCCAGATGTTTAGGTGCTCTTTGCCAACTCTACTTCCCTCATTCTTCTTTCCTTATTTACTTTGAAATTGCTGGAGATTTATTCAGCAATGAAAAAATTATTGGTGATTCAGAAGGCAGATAATTTTATTCTTTAGTCATATCTGCAGTTGGAAAGTAAGCCATTTATGTGACCCTGCTTATACTCCCATTAGAATAAAAGCCATTATTCTGATTATCTCGTCAGTTTCTCATTTGGTTAATTTTTTGGCATAAGTAGATGGAATTGAAGGATTTTATGGTTATATACTCTTTCTTTGGCTTCTTGATCTTAATACTATTTAGGATAAATGACCCAGAATTGTACTCGTTGAGAAGGGTTGGTTACTTTGATCAGAATATAATCCTGATTGTGATTATTGAGATTTTTGTGTTTAGTAAAACCTAAATTTATTTTGTGAAACTCTCAAGAGCTGTTTTCCTTGATTTATTTTTGATAACTTGTGCCAGAAGTCATTGCAGAAGATTTTGAGCAGTAGAAATACTTAATTTACCCATTTATCCCACTGTCCCAGAACCATCTAGGGTGTTTTATTTTGTTTTTCCTATGATATCAAATGTAGTAAAAAAAATTTGGGGGTGATATAAATATGTGAAAAAAATGAGTAAAGAAAATGAAGAGTGTCCAGGAAGAGCCATAAAATAATTTTGATATTTGTTTATTAGTATTAAATTAAAATTGCTACCACTCTTGGCAATTTCATTTCTAGGCATCTTGTTTGGTTAGTGAACTGTATGAGAAATCTCATTTCAAGGGGCCTAGAGTATACTGACTGCTGATATGATGATTTAAGACTGTTGTTCATGAACCTACAATTAGCACAGTCTGAGAGCGTTCCTCTAAGAGGCTAGGGTGCCTGTGAGAAGCCCTCTTCTGTGCCCTGTCATGACTTTGGCAACTCAGATGGCTTAGGAGGAGTTTAATTTATTACTGTTTATTAAATTACACTCACAGTTTATTATTGTTACAGAGGCTTGACAGTAGTGAGTCAGCTTTTGGAGTGAAGTGTGGACTCTCAGGAATGGCATTTTGACCTCCCTTGGATGCCCTTGTCATATTTTCCCCTTGGGACTTAACTGCGTTTGTTGTCTTGTGACACTGGTTTTGTTCCTGCTGCATCTGGCTGTTTTTTCTCTGGTTTAAGGAACGACTTTATATTATCAACCTGGCCTCCTATACGGTGGATCATTGGAACATGACTGTAGTGTCCTTCGTGGTATTGGCTATTATCTGGAGGGTCTTCTCTGCCTGGCTCCATTTATGAAGCACCCATTAAAAATAGTTCTGCGAGGAGTGACCAATGACCAAGTTGACCCTTCGGTGAGTATTGAGACCAAACCATGGTGTGATTTTTTTTTTTTGTTTCTCATTATAACTCAATTACTGAGAAAAAAGTTTCTCATAAGCACACTTTTATTCTTGAGTGTGTTTCTCTTGTTATTTATCTTGAGATTTAGAGGTTAATTTACTCCAGGAGGCAGATGAACCAAGGCTCATGATCATCACATTCAAGATGATTGCTAACATTCATCAAGGTGCCTTTCATTGTTGTGTCGAGGAATCTTCAAAACAGATGCTTAACGTCTCATAGTGTTTGACATGAAATATGCTTCTGTTGGCTGAAGTGTATGAGAGTGGAGTTTGTAAGGTCATCTGAGAGCTGAGGCTAGAGGGCAGCAGATCAAAGTTTTAGGCAGAAAATAATCTCTTGGCATTGCCACAGCAGAGTCTTGGCTTATCCAGTCTTCAACCATAAAATCAGGAACTTTCTTTATCTGAGAAGTTTGCAGATTTAGAAAAGTGCGTAAAGGCAGGGAAGGAATTCAAAGGAATAAACTTTGATAGTTTGTGGGTACCAGTAAGCTTCTTAACTAAACTTTATAGTTTTCCTGCATATATGGGGAGAACAGTTTGATATACAATTAAAACCTTTATTTTGATCAGTATAGCTTTCTTTTTTTAAAATCTAACCTCTATTTTATTTATTCGTTTTTATGTGGTGCTGAGAATTGAACCCAGGGCCTCACTCATGCTAGGCAAGGACTTTACCACTGAGCTACAACTCCAGCCCAGTACAGCTTTCTTAGTGCCAGTTTTAGACTTCTCAGAAAGAGGGAAGAAGTTGCTGATTTTGGACACTTAACCATCCAGAGAAGGTGTTAAAGCTGATGACCATGAGGTCTGGCTACTGACTTATCTTCACTGCTGTAGATGTAGACCACAGCCTTGAATGGGCAGTCTCTAAGGCCGACTCTACTTTCCTAACTAGAAAGTACTGGTTAGTGGTGTAGTGAGCTCCAAAGTGGAGGCTGGTATCCACCAGGATACCTTCTAGTATCTTGGTTAATGTGTTCTTAGGCAATAGAAGACTTATTTCTCAATTCTTGGGAATTCAGCTACATAAACTCTTCCTAGCATGCTAAATACAGCGTACAGTGCAAGATCTGAAACTCTTACCTGTAAATGAATGTTACATAAACTGGTAAGAACTTTAATTTAAGCGACTGCTTTTCAAGAAGCATTTTGAGAAGATTTTCAAGAAGAAAATCTGCATTTTTAAGAAGATTCTAGGAAATGGGCCCTTTGATTAAAAGTGTGAGAGGAAGTATCTATATTTTGAGATTGCAGGTAGGCAAAGTGAGTCAAATTATGGAGAAAGGTTCTGAAGTACACTTGGGACTTTAGAGCTTTGTATCCCAGTTTTGTACTCCTTTTCTATAATTACTAATCTTAAAAGCTGTTCTCAGTGGCAATATTAAAGTTTTTTTAAGTTTATATATGCAAAGGGATAAAGATCAGTTGATACCTTTCCCCAGAAATGGTACTTAATTCTTTTAGGCAGAATTTTAAAAACAAATCTATTCTCATATACTACAAGACTATCTGCTTTTGCCAGCAGCATGACTAAATGATATTGGTTGAGAGGGGAAAAAGTAGCTGGAAATAGAAAAGAAACCTGGAGAAACCAAACAGCAGTCAAACTGTAAGATGCTGGGAATGATCCAGAATCACTCTTTGCAGGAGTCGGGTTAGGATTGAGCAGTGAGGTTTGGTAGTGAGAAGTGTCGTTGATTTCTGAGAAGGGTGCCCTGAGGTATCATTTAGGTCAGATTCTTGCCCCTTCTCTCTGATCCTAGAGGGACAGCTCAGTTTCCCTGAAGCAGAGCTTGCAGGCCTCCCTTATTCTGCATTAGCTAGAATGTGCAGAGCTGGAGAAGACAATGGAGTGTTCAGGCTAGCTTCTTATTTCATATGGGGAGAAACTAAGGCTTCAGGGAGATAGGGAAGTGTCCCAGATTTCACAGCTAGTTAGAGGTGGATCAGGGCTCAAGCCCTCTTCAGGTTTCCAATCCTTGTCTCACAATACCAAGTATGTCTGATGGAGAATGATTAGGAGACAGGACAACACCTGGAATTACACTTGTGCTTCTGGTTGACCTTGGAAATAAATTTAACTTTGTCCTTTGTGACTTAGGGTATAAGTAGAATGAGCCAGAAAGGATGCTCTACTTTGTTACCTTTTTTCCCCTAGGAGAGGTGGTGGCTGCCTAATTTCAGCATAATCTACATCCTTGGATTTACCAAGTTTTTAGGATCTGGCTTAGTCTTCTCCTCAGCCACCCTTAATTCTAGCCTTGACAGACTCTGCTGGGTTCTGGCAATCCCAAGTGCACATATAGTCAGGTGCCACATAACAGTGTTTCCATCAGTGATGGACTACATGTATGCCAGTGATCCCACAAGATCCTGTTGCCTGTTGACATCGTAGCTGTCAAAATGTTGCATCTAGCTGGGTGTGGGTGTTGCATGCCTGTAATCCTAGTGGCTCAGACTGAAGCAGAAGGATCACAAGTTCAAAGCTAGCCTCAGCAACTTAGCGAGGCTCTGAGCAGCTTAGTGAGACCCTGTCTCTAAATAAAATATAAAAAAGAACTGTGGATATGGCTCAGTGGTTAAGTGCCCCTGGGGTTCAATCCCTGATTTAAAAAAAAAAAAATCACAGCTGTCCTTATGTCATAGTGCAATGCTTCTGTCACATGTGACGCTATTGTAAACAAGCTTGCTGTGCTGCCAGTTATATGAAAAGATAGTATATACAGTTATGTACAGAACATAATACTTTTTTTGTGGGGGGATACTGGGTCTTGAACCCAAGGGGCAAGTTACCACTGAATTAGATTCCCAGCCCTTTTAATTTTTTATTTTGAGATAGTGTTTTACTAAGTTCCTGATGGTCTCATTAAGTTGCTGAGACTGGCCTTAAATTTGGGATCCTCCTGCCTCAGCCTGTGATTATAGATGTGCACCACTGTGCTCAGCCAGTAGGAAGCACTTGATAAAAGTAAATAACTGTTACTGGTTTATGTTTTTACTCTACTATAGTTTTCTTATTATTTTAGAGTTTATTCCTTCTACTTATGAAAAGGTAACTCTAAAACAACCCCACGAAGGCCCCTCAGAAGGGAATTCCAGAAGAAGGCATTGTTCTCAGAGGAGATGACAACTCCATGCATGTTATTGCTCCTGAAAACCTTCCTGTGGGACAAGATTTGGAGGTAGAAGATAGTGATATTGATGATCCTGGACCTGCTAGACCTACGCTGATGTGTTTGTGTCTTAGGGTTTTTGTTTTTTTCTTGTACCAGGGATTGAACCTAGGGGTGCTTAACCACTGAGCCACATCCCCAGCCCTTTTTAATATTTTATTTTGAGATAGCATCTTACTAAGTTATTCAGGGACTATCTAAGTTACGGTGGCTGCCTTTGAACTTGTGATCCTCCTGCCTCAGCCTGCTGAACTGCTAGGATTATAGGTGTGTGCCACTGCACCCAGACTGTGTCTTAGGTTTTTTTTTTTTTTTTTTTTTTGGTACTGAAGATTGAACTCGGGGGCACTCAACCACTGAGCCACATCCCCAGCCCTAGTTTGTGTTTTATGTGGAGACAGGGTCTCACTGAGTTGCTTAGTGCCTCGCCGTTGCTGAGACTGGCTTTGAACTCGCGATTCTCCTGTCTCAGCCTCCGAAAGTGCTGGGATTACAGGCTTGTGCCACCGCGCCTGGCTTGTGTGTTAGTTTTTAACAAAAAAAAGTTTAGGGCTGGGATTGTAGCTCAGTGGTAGAGTGCTTGTCTCACATGAAAAGTTTAAAAGTTGACCATACCATATAGCCTAGAATTATACTTGTCTGTACCTCCTAGATTTATATATGGACACTTAGCTGGAGGGGTGGTGTGCATCTATAATCCTAGCTGCTTCGAGGCTAAAGTAGGAAGATTGAGCAACTGGGCAACTTAGCAATACCCCCATCTCAAAAAAAAAAAAAAGTAGGAAAGAACACTCTGTGATGTTTGCACAAGGACAATATTACCTGATGACGTGTTTCTCAGAAAGTATCCTTATTGTTAAGTGATGCATGACTGAATTAAGTTTTTGGGTATGTTTAACTTTAATATTTAATTAAAATAAGTTAATCTTTAATAGTTTTTCTTCATCACTGCCCCTATCACACCTGATCCATTCTAAACATGTTCCCAGGGTTTACAGGTTATTTCTACTTCTGGTTAATTTTCTAATATCCATATATTTAGTTGGAGCTTGTCTTCTGCTATAAAGCCTTCTTGGAGTATCATTCTATCAAATCAGCCTGTGAGAATTGTTAGCAGCTTGGAGGTAGACTGGCACAAGGCCCTTATTTAGAGGCAAGAAATTGAGATAGTTGTGATTTTTTCATGGCTGTGCAGCTATTTAGAGGCAGAGCCAAGACTAGGACCAAAGCTTTTTCCTGTACCCTCTGTTTGTGCTACCTCCCCTCACTGCCCCCTGATAGAATCAGTCTCCTTAGGATCAAGGCGGGGAACACCTGATTGATTCCATTAGGAACAAGTAAGGGAATAATTCTCCCATCATGTTAATAATCTTTTTTGTTGATGTAACCAAAATATCCTATGAGAACAACTTAGAAGAGGAAAAGTTTATTTTGGCACATTATTTTCAGAGTTTTGGTTCATATTTGGCCAACGCCGTTGCTCTGGGCTTGAAGTGAGGCAGAACTTTGTGGTAGAAGGGCATGTGGAAGAAAGCTACTCAGCTCATGGTACCTGGGAAACAGAGAATGTTCACGGAACCAGGGACAAAATATATAATCCCCACAGGATGCTCCCAGTGATTTACCCGTTTGCCCCACTTGTTGTGCTTCACTTGCCTGTAGTTACCACTCAGTATAGGAGTGTTTTCAAATTATGAATCTGTCAAACGGATCAGTCCACTGATTAGGCTACAGCTCTCATAATCTAATCATTTCACCTCTTAACATTAACACAGGAATTTTTGGGAGCCATCTCACATCCAAGCCAAAATTGCCTATGTTACAATTGAGCAACATTTGCTGATTTTTAGATATATGTGATTTGGATGCCACCCTTATATCCTATGAGAAATCCACAAATTGATAAGGAAAACCTCAGAGCTCTGAATAGGGAAGAGATAATGACACTTGGCAAAAGTCTTGCTATTAACTGTGAATGGTTTTATAATTGTAATTTGGGGTCTGTGTTGTCTCATGTGTTTTGAGACTGTAATTCCCTCATTACTCCCCACTCCCATATAGAATCAGCACCTACATCTAGACTGTTAGGTTAATATTGAATAGTTCATTTGGTTTGCTTTAACTCTGAGTGCCACCAGCTCTAAACATTAAAAAGCCATACTGGGGAAAAGATAACAAAAAGAGACTGATAGTTTTTTCTGTAGCATGTATACCTGTGAAAATGAGCGAAGATCCCAGTTGGTTTTTTCTATGAGCCCAGCAGTTTCTTCATGCCTATTGCATGTGATGCTCAAGGAGACTGCAAGGTAGGTGTAGGTCTCCATGTCATCAGTGAGGAAAGCAAGGCTCAGAGAAGCCCAGTGATTTGCAAAATCAGAGACCTAACTTGGATAGAGCAGTTATAGGCCAGTGTTTTCTCTTTTCCAAACTGTACCACCTATCTCATGGCTAAACCTTGCCTGTTTTTTGAACTCTGTCTGCCCAAAGTTTAATTAAATGATTCCCCCCCCCAATACTTTATAGGTTGATGTTCTTAAGGCAACAGCACTCCCTCTATTGAAACAGTTTGGGATTGATGGTGAATCATTTGAGCTAAAGGTAAGAATGTATTGAACTGTTGGCCGTATGTATGTTATCAATTAATTGGAAGAACTATGTGACTTGATGTGTATGTGTGTCACAACTGAAGTTCCCATCTTTTAGAAGACCCAAAGGGTTCATGAACCAAACACTATAAGCTTTGAACTGAAAGAGACTTGCTAGTAATGGCAGTAGTAGCCAATAGTCAGGTTGTATTTTGTGGTAGGTGCTGTGATAAACATTCTACATGTAATTAACTCCTGTACTCCTCACACAGCTCTCTCCATGGCAGTTAGCTAAGAAGTAGAACAGCAAGGATTCTGTTCCTATTGCCAGTCTGATCTAGATAGTCTAGATATAATTTGTGTTCAGGAACTCCCAACCTGAATTTTCTGATTTTTCAGTATTTCTAAAATGTAGTATAAGTAATTTAAGAATCTGTTTACTATTTAAAGGAATTTGTGTTAGTCAGCTTTTTGTTGCTATGGTCAAAATACTCTACAAAAACAACTTAGATGAGGAAAAGTTTATTTTGGCTCATAGTGCAGAGGTTTAGTCTGTGGTTGGCCAAGTCCATTGCTCTGGGCCCAAGTGAGGCAGAACATCATGGTGGCAAGGCATGATGCTGAGAAGCCACTCCATTCATGGCAGCCAGGAAGCAGACACAGGGAAGTGGGGAAGGGGCCACAGGGAAGATGAACATTTCCAGGGCATGTCCCAGAGACCCATCTCTTCCAACCACTCCCACCTGCCTACAGTTACCACACACTCAGTCCATTCAAACTAGAATGGACCGATTAGCCTATAACTCATAATCTAATCATTTTACCTGTGAATATTCTTACATTAACATAGTATCTTTTGGGAGACACTGTATATCCAAACCTTAACAGAATTATATCAATCCAATATGGTGACACTGGTTATCTTAAGCTGTTTAGCGTATCTGTTTTATTAAAAGTGATCTTTTTAAACAGGGGCAATGATTTCTTTTGGTCTTGATAGATCAAATATTTGCATAGGAGAAAAAGGGATTCCTGATTGCTAAGAAATGGGATCAGCTGATGAACTGAGATGATAAAATAGGTCCTGGTGGTGAGGTGACCTGGCCAGGGTTATATGTGGATGAGGGCAAAGCCACTTTGGCTTTGATTTGGACATGCCACCAAGCATGTACCCTCTTGCAACGAACACAAAGTGCTGATGGTTTTGAAAGGATTGGCACTGAATATGAAAGGACCATCTGCCTTGTGAGGAAAAGCTCATTGGTAGGATGAAACCTCCCTGGGTTGGGTGTCAGGGTAATTCACTGCTTTGCTATATCCTTGCTTCATCACTCTTCCATCATTTTGTGCAGATTGTGCGTCGAGGAATGCCCCCTGGGGGAGGAGGTGAAGTGGTTTTCTCATGTCCTGTAAAGAAGGCCCTGAAGCCCATCCAGCTCACGGATCCAGGAAAAATTAAACGTATCAGAGGAATGGCGTATCCTTTTTCATTTGGTTTAGATTCCTTATTTTTTTATTGCCTCACTAAGATAAGAATGACTAACAGCTTTACTTCTTCCTAGCATTATTATCTGCCTCACCATGCTAGATTCTCTTGGTTTTTTTTTTCAGTTAATTTTTAAGCATATGGCTCTGGTGTATGAGGTGTTCTCCTGATGGTTTGGTTTGGGCGCCATGAATGCACTGCAGTCCCTTCCCTCCCTCAGAGGAGCTCATCATCTGGTAAAGGAAACAAATGATACAACCATATAGTTCTAATACAACACACAAAGTGGTATAGGATGGTGTGCAGTGGGCTGGGGGCACTGAGAGTGGAGATTGGCCACTTTTGTCTAGTGGATTTAGGAGGGCTGGAATAATAATAAACCGTATCTACTGTTTGTTTACTCTGTGTGTACTTTGACAATCACTTTATATACCCTTATTTTTAAACTCAGAAGAACTCTTGAATTTACTTACATCCTGTTTTATAGATGGGGAAACTGAGGCTTCAAAAGCTTAAGGAATTTGTAAATACTGTCACAAGGCTAATAATGGCAGAGCTGGGATAAATTCTGGAGACCAGATTTTTAGTCTGTTTTTTTCCTACAGAGAGAAGAGGCCATTTTAATAGAGTCCTGTAGGACAAAGGCTTATAAAATAGAAAAAGAAAGGGGGAGGTACTTCAGACAGCAGTGGACCTGTGTAGAGGTAGCAGTGCACTGTGGTCCTGAGGAATAACAAGCAAGGCAGTGTGACTGGCAGTCAGGTGAGTCAGTGGCATTTGATGGGAAGACAGGGCATGAAGACAGGCAGGAGTAAAGAGCTGAAGGGCATGTTGAGTTAACTTTTATTCAAAAGTCACTAACTTCCTTTTGGGGAATGAATTTGTATATTAAGAGAACAACTTTGGTGGTAATATAAGAACATTTGGCTCACTGTGGAAATATTTGAAAGTCCAGATTAAAAAATTATCACTTAGCTGGGCGCGGTGGTGCAAGCCTGTAATCCCAGCACTTAGCGAGGCTGAGACAGGAGAATCGCGAGTTCAAAGCCAGCCTCAGCAACAGGGAGGCACTAAGCAATTCAGTGAGACCCTGTCTCTACATAAAACACAAAATAGGGCTGGGGATGTGGCTCAGTGGTCGAGTGCCCCAGAGTTCAATTTCCAGTACCAAAAAAAAAAAAAAAATTATCATTTAATGGCAACATTTAGAGGCAAAGTTTTCAGGAGATTATTGTTGGGCCTGAAAGGGAGACAGTGAGGGCAGTGGCCAGAGGACAGGTGAGAGGTGCTAGTGAGAGGCTCTAGAGGCAGAGTGGATATGTCAGCGGGATGACTTGGTCAGTGATAGAGGAATAGGGAGTTATTGAGGATGATTTTGATGTTTCTTACTTAAGGCTCCCAAGTAGAGATGTGTATTCTGACAGTAGCCACAAAATTTGGGGTGGAATGAGGTGGAGGTGGGCTCATTTGATTTTATACATGTTGAGTTTGTGGGTCCTTCAAAGGTACTATAGGGTGGTATGTATAGAAATGTAGCTCTGTAACAGGCAAGGAGAGGGCTCAAGAAGAATGATTTGGAGTTAGCTACCAGGTAGAGTAAGCAAAGAGGAGAGTGGAACTCTGAGAGGCCACCAAAACTGGAAAGTAAAAGCGAAGTAAAGAGGAGAATCTAGGAAACACAGTCTTTGGGAAGTTCAGGTCAGCACTGCAAAGGCCCCTGAGGAGACAGGGTTAGAGTAAGGCAAGAGCAGAGGTCCTTGGGAAGAGCTGTTTCCAGAGAGTGGTGGATGCACCAAATAGTGATGTGTTGGAACTTCTCTTTTTGGAAACTTACATTTATTTACTTTGTGGTTCTGGAGATTGAACCTAGCAGCACTCTAACCTCTGAGCTACATCCCCAGTCCTTTTTTAAAAAAATTTATTATGAGACTGGGTTTTGCTAAGTTCCTCAAGCTGTCCTCAGACTTGCAATTCTCCTGCCATAGTCAGTGATTTCAGGTGTGTGCTACCATGCTCTTTTCAGAATCTTAACGAGAAGGAGAAGAAAGAAAGAAAGATGAGGTGGTAATTTGATGAGGAGAGAATGCAGAATGCCTTCCCTTTTAAGAAAAGGTTGGTAATGTTTTGAGTGTTTTGCAGATTAGATAAAGTAGATTTAAGTAGGAAACAGAACAATTGAAGAATTAAGGTAACAAGGTGTGAGTAAAAGGCCAGGGGCTGGAATAAGACAGATCTGGGTTCTAATTTTGCTCTCTTGCTCACTGATGATAGCACTTTGGCCCCAAGCCCTGGTTGACTCATGTATCAGTGGGTCTATTCTGCCTATTGCATGTGGTTAAAGTAAATGAGGCAGGAAATATACAACATGAGGTACTGGTAAGTTACTGGTAGATGGTGGCTGCTGCTATTTTTAATCCTTATTTGAGGGATTCAAGTCTAGGCATATAGTAAGGATAGCTCAAGATAGTACTGTGTGGAGGTGAGCAGAAGGGGATTGGAGTGAATTTTTAGTTTTTACTGAGTTAGGATGGGAATGAAGATAAGAGGAGCATGGCAGGACAAGGGAGAATGATAGAGTTGGTGAAGGTGTGCTGTTATAGTGGTGCGTAGTAACAGAAGATAATAAAAAGATGTGGGGAACAGCAATAAGGGTTGAGCTTAAACTGAAATTTTGTCATGGTGGCATCCTAGAGGGAAGAATAGAGAAGGCAGGAAGGCCAGTTTCACCCAGGGGTAGATGCACTTAACTAGGAGGGTGAGCAGCACAGGAGGATGGGTAGGAGGAGGTAAAGTATGGACAGTTGTGTCATTGAAGTGATTGCCAGTGTGTGCCTTGCTGAGTAAGGTAGCAGGACTCATGGTCCTGGAGAAGACAGGAAGTCAAGGGATTGGAGACCGTAATAAATTTGAAGATTAGGTGTAATGGAAGTAGATATGTATGCTGTGTAGAGGGATAGGAATTATGTTTAGGGAATTCTGTTTTGGGGTTTTAGGTATTAAACATGTTAAGATTCTAGGTGCAGACAAAAGATCTAGATGTTGGAGGCAAAGGAGGGATGAGTTGGGCAGTGGCTTTCCTGGAAATCTGACCAGAGGAACAAGGTAGGTCAGGATGCCTGCTTCTCAGGGCGAGGTAGGTGCTTAAAGTTTTGCATTTCTCAGGAGGTCTTACTAGGAGGAAAAGAGGTATGATGTGGATTGATAATAAGTAGTGAAGGACATGGAATAGGGTGGACTGTATAGCCACAAGATGGAGAGTAATTGTTACCTAAAAGATCAAACTTATGGTGCTGTCTAAAGTTCTTTGTAAGAATCATCAAGAGCAGAGGAATAGCCAAGTGTGGGGGCTCATGCTTATAATTTTGGTTACTTGGGAGACTGAGGTAGGAGATGATGAGTTCAAGGTCAGATTGGGCAAGTTATCAAGATCCTATCTCAAAATAAAATAAAAAGGGCTGTGGGTCTGGTTCAATGGTAGGGCTCTAGCCTACATGTCCAAGGCCCTGGTTTACTCCTCAGTACCACAAGTAAATAGGGAAAAAAGAAAAAAGAACAGGAATATATAACAGAATTTTGCTGGTTTATTGTATCTTTGCATGGCTGTCCTGGGACCCACCTAAGGGCCAAGCTTGTATGTACGAGAACATGGGAAAATTGAGGCGAAATGGTTCCGGTTCTGAGAGCCCCCAACTTGATGGGTAGTTAAATTGGTTTCATGATTTCCTAAGACAGTGTTCAGTGCTGATATTCTTGGATTCTGAGGAGCTGGAAAAGGGCATAGAGAAGGTTATAAAGAAATGAAATATAGTATGACTAGGTATGAGTGTTTTTTAAATCCAAAATGCCTTTTCTACTGATCCATGTCAGTCACTTATAGATGGATCTTATGAATAGACACATTGCATTCTACCAAATAAAGGACTCTAAAAAATCAAATCTTGTTTATGGCCATTAAATTGTTTTCCATTTTTCATTGTTGCCCAGAGTGCTGCAGTTAAATGACCTTGTAATGAAATTCTATACACTTTCAGGACTATTTTGGGGTTTTGGTGTTTTTCCTTTTTTGAGATATATTTCCTTAATGATGTATTATGGCAGTGAACTCAGCTTGGAATCCAGTCTGTGGTCTGGAACTGTGATTTCCGGCAGTGTGCTCTGTTTGTTTTGATATGGGCTTGTCATAATCATTTAGGTTTCATGGAGGCATCATAGTGGGGTGCCCCCTGTGCTCTCTGTGGTATTCAGAAGCCTGGCAAATGTTCCTTTGATGGTGGTGGTGGGATGTTGGATGCTGCCAGGGTTTACAGAGGAGGTCATAAAAGCTGGAAGAGTTGCTGGTGCGCTGCCCCCTCCCCCCCTGGGTGCAACTTTGTTTTCCCTGGCTTCTCTTGCTAGTGTTCTTTGAACCTGCCCTGTTTAGAATCTGAACCAGGAATACACTTGCAAGGTCTCATGTCCCTTCCTGTCTTAAGGGAGATAAGAATACCTAAACCATCCCTGGTTTTATCTCTGACTAGTAGAGACTTCCTCTTGACTCCCCAGGAGAGTCAACACAGCACCCTTGCTCAGATTCCTGTCTGTGGACCAAACATTCCAGTCACTGGTCCCCAGAACTACCCATTTAACAAACACCTCAAAGGAATGTGGGTTTGAATTACCATCTTCTTTGCCACATTTGGAGCCTGGGAAAAAAGAACTGCTTTTGGAAAAAGCTTTAGTTTTGTGGGTTTTTTTTTTACTTGTAGGGCTGGTTGGCTGTTGAACTGAGCTTGGTGATGGTTTTCCCCCAGGAGAGCTGGAGTTAGGAGAACTGTGGTTTTAACTGAGTTTCCTCCCAATGCATCTTTACTCTCTTGCATTCTGCAGAATGATGATGACCAGGATGCTGGTTTGGTTCCTGCCAATAGCTGTGAATAGACAGTAGTTACCTTTCATTGAATGCCACCCACTGTGGTTCTCCCCTCTGCCTGATGTGAGGCAAGAGAGAAAGGAACACTCTGTTTTAGTTTTATCATGCTATCCCAGAGCTCATGATTTGGTACATAAAAATTAAATGAAGAAGCTGGGAATGAGTTGGAATTTGTGGGATAATCTTGTTTCCTTTCCTTGATTGTAGGGAAGGCACTTTGAGAAAGTGTCTGTCTCTTTTCACTTAAAACACATACACACCCTTCCTACCCTCCTGGTTTCCATATCTCTGGAGGGGTGAGAGGAAGATGTTTTTTGGAAGTCAGATCTGTTTAATGTTGTGCAAGTATGTTAGTTCTGTTCCTTAAGGCAAGCCCTAGAACTAGGCCTCATGGTCCTTGTCACAGGGTTGCTGTGAGCATAAAAGAAGGTGATAATGATGCAAAAGAACATTGGGAGCCATGAGTGCTGTGGATTATGTATTAGGATAATGACATCTCTTCGTCTGCCCTGGGGAGGGTAGGTAGGCTCAGATCTTCAGGATGGTACCCACTCAGTTCAAAGGGTATGAGACTTGGGACTGTTTGTCTAAACTCTCTGTGGTCAGAAGTATGTTCTGGACAGAAGCGGTGGTGATGTAACTGGGCTGTGTGTGTACTGAAAAATCCTTTGCTCTTTCCTCATTTCAGGTTTGTCTTTTTTGTCTAGTCAAATATTTATTGGGTATTTCTGGGTACAAAAGTAGAATATTGGAGAGTTGTAAGGGATACAGAATCAAAGTTCCTGCCTTATGGAGTGTGTAGTCTTTCTGAAGAACAAGAGCAAGATGTATGCATGTGAAAGGAGATATATAGTAAGTTCAGGGGGAAATCACAGGTAGATGCTGACTGGAGGGCTGTAGGAGAGAGAGAGAGAGGGGGAGGGGACTCTGGGCTGGAAAAATGGTGGAAAGCAGTTCACACATGGACAATTTGAATGTGTATGTGGGGGTGGGGTGGGGTGATAGTACAGGGTTGGGCATGAACACACTGAGCAGATTGGGAAGTCTTACAAGAGGACCTGAAGGGTCAGGAGTCGCTGGGAGACTCACCAGACTGAGGGAGATTACTCTGTTGGTAAAATGTCAGGATGAATCAGATCTGGGGGGTTAAATGGCAGCTCAGGTTCCTTGTACAGCATTTTGTTTCTGCAACTCAAATGAAAATCAAATGTCTTATTGACAGTAATTCTTGAAGAGCTGGGCTGGAATGGGCACCTTGCTTTGTGTGTTGGACTTGCCATGTGGTTCGTATCAGGGTGGGAAGATGACATTATTTTTTCCATTTCTTTAGTCAGCTTTTGACTATATATTGCACATGAAAGTGCTTAGTACTTTTAATTTGACATGTGGAGTTGGGAAGAACCAGTTTCTGTAATAAAGTCTGATTTTAGGTAACAGTTTCCACATCCTCAAGCACCAGCCTTTCACTTGCTTTAGTAATATCTTTCTTTTCTGGGGTGCCCTGCTGTGGGAAGTGCTGGGTGTCAGTATTTTTTACCATAACGTAGCAGGTGGAAGAGCCTGTGTAATGCACAAATGGAATAATTAGGTTTTTTTTTTTTCTTTTGGTACTAGGGATTGAGCTCAGGGGTATTCGACCACTGAGCCACATCCCCAGACCTATTTTTGTGTTTTATTTAGAGACAGAGTCTCACTGAGTTGCTTAATACCTCACCGTTGTTGAGGCTGGCTTTGATCTTGAGATTCTCCTGTCTCAGCCTCCCAAAGTGCTGAGATTACAGGCACGCGCCACCATGCCCGACTGGTTGTTAAACAATAGGAAAAAATAGAATCTGTAAGTTTGAAAAAAAAAAAAAAAAAAAACAGTAGTTACCTGACTCTTTGATTAAACATCTTCTGCTTTCTCTGTCAGCATATTGGAGGTGGGTTGGGATTGGCCCAGGTGTGCCCCAGTGTGGTATCTGTCCTGACCTTAGGTTCTTAAGAGAAAGACTTCTTGGCTTACAACAGTGGGAATGGACAGAATAGAAAAGTATTCCTGGTGTTGAGCTTCAAGGAGAACCTGGACCATGACTTGCAGAGAGGCAGTGTCTTTACTCCTAGAGTTGAAATAGGGTAGGGGTGTGGGTGGAAGAACTCTTGTTTTATACTTTCCAGTCTGTGTGTTTTTTAACCTTGACTATTTAAGCCTTTTCTCATAATAATGAAAAAAATGAGTTATGGTACTATAAAGTAAAGCAATGAAACACAGTTGGAAAACTATGTAATAATTGTATATTATTACAGTTTCAAAACTCTTTGTCAGCTTTAGAACTACCTTTCTTCTGTCCTGGAGCCCAAGGAACCTGACACCCTTAACTCCAGATTGCAGGTACTCTGTACGTGTATCACCTCAGATGGCAAACCGGATCGTGGATTCTGCAAGGGGCATCCTCAACAAGTTCATACCTGACATCTATATTTACACAGACCACATGAAAGGTGTCAACTCTGGGAAGTAAGTGTCTTCATTTTGGAATCCACTTTCACAGCTACCTGAGCCTTTTTCACATGTCTCTTCTGGGTAAAGTTAAAACTGCCTGCACTGAGGTTGGGCAGCAGGGGAAGAACAATTTCAGAATTAATTTTCTTCCAACTTATTGCTTCTGTCACCAATAGGTATTTCTGAGTCATTGTCACTTGGAAAACACCTCAGTGGCCAGGGCTGAGAGCTGAGAGTCCAGTCCCTAACCTTGGGGAATTAAACCTATCTATTAATAAACAGTGCTCCAGGCTTTAATTCTATCCACACTCTATCTCAACAAAAATTTAAAATGTAACAGATTCTTCCACCCTGAGCAAATAATAGTACAGGGGAAAAAAATTCTCTGTTGTCTAACTGCAAGTCAGTTTCTCTATCTATGGGAACAACACACCTAGACCCAGAGAAAGTTTGTTATTGCAGATTTGAATTGATTTTACTTAAAATCTTTGCTTAAAAAAAAAAAAAAAACTAAATAAAAACTAAAATTTTAAAAAATTAGAAAAAAAAATAAGGAAAATTAAAATGAAAATAGAGGAAAAAACGATCTGTGTAATGCATGTTTTAGGTTTTGCTTGTGTGTTAAGAAAGTAGGAAAGTAGGGAAGCAATTAAAACCATTTTTGTTTATTACCTACAGAAAAATTGAAGGAATAGTACAGTGAGCACCTGCGTATCTTCCTATTGCCTATAGTTAGCAATGAGTGTTTTGCCACATTTACTTTACTACTTTGTGGGTTTTGTTTTTGTGTTTCAGTGTGAGCAATGGCATCATTATGTTTTGAATCTGAAGTTTTTAGGTTGTGTCTCCTAAAAATAGTGTGAGGTTAGTTATTGTGGGTCAAGTTAACTTTTTCCTAAGTGTCACTACAGCTAATCCTTTTCACAGCTTTTCCACCCAGGGTTTATTTTAACTTAGTAAAAAGAAAAGAGAGAAAAGGTGGGGAAGGGAATTGAGTGTGAGTGAAGGTCTTTGACCTTTATGAAGGTGATTTTAGAAATATGGTGTTGGCTCATAGTCCAAAGCAACAAAGGTGGTGTGTCAGAGGTCAGGTTTGGGAAAGGATTTCTGTGCAAAGCTGAGGGTTGGGAAGGTCGATGATGTCTCCAAATCTTTAATTACTCAAGTATCAATAGTATTTTCTTTACTTACATACTGAAGGTAGTTGCTACAGAAATGGTGCCTGGTATTGCTGTCCCTCCCCCACCCCTATCTTAGCTGCAGGTCTGGAATTATGTTGTTAAGCTGTTTTCTGGAGAAGAGATTGCGGAGGGTTAGGGAAGGATAGGTAGCCACAGAAGCTAAGTGGCCTGATCTTGGTAGTCCCTTTTTTGTCTAGTATGTGGCTTTACCAGTCAGTGGGCATGAATGAAGCAGAGCAGGCCAGAGGGCCATACCAGCTGCTACCGGCTATAGTAGGTGTTTTTATATAATGCCACTAACTCAGCTGACCCTAGTGCATGATCAAGTTCCAATGCTTGCTAACAGTGAATAGAGAGAAGCCTTACAACATATGAATCAAAATGTGGTTGTGATGTAGATCCATGGGCCATTGACACCATGCTCCATTTACAAAATGACATAGAAAACCAATGTATGAGTTAAGTTTCTTGTTTAATTTTCTAAATCTCCAGTTAGAGATAACAAATTAATGAAGTCATGGGTGTGTATTTTCCTCTTGTAATTCAGTGAAATATCCACATTAGTTGGCTTGTTCAAATGTAGGAGCGAGTTTATTTAACATCACCTACCATTAGAGGTGAGTGAGAATTTATTTTGTGGCCGTGGCCCAGAACCCAGAGGTCTGGCAGTTTGGGGTAGTCCCTGTCAGCACTTTGACTAGCATGCATTTCAGTCCATTGTGACCCATTTTCACTCTCAGAGTAAATACTTAAAAAATGTTTTTGTTGTTCCCCAGCCCTTCCCCATATGGAAGCTTTAGAGGTTTTCCTTTTCTCCTCTACCACCACATATAATCAGTAAGGTCACCTGACGGCTGGTTGTTTTATCAACCTAACATAAATTAGGCCTGATAATGTACCCACCCCAAATTGGGGGGAAAATAAGAGTAATATACATAGAATTTAATTTATATTCTTTGTTCTCTCTCAAGTTGCCTAATATAATACTAAGTGAACTGGGCATGGTGGTGCATGCCTGTAATCCTAGCACTTGGGAGGTGGAGGCAGGATGATTGCAAGTTCAAAGCCAGCCTCAATAATTTAGCTAGGCCCTAAGCAAATTAGTGAGACCCTGTCTCAAAATAAAAAGGGCTGGGGATGTGGCTCAGTGGTTAAGGACCTCTGGGTTCAGTTCTTAGTACCAACAAGACAAAACAAAAACTAAGTGGAACAGTATTGATTTAACTATCTCAAAAAATTCACATGGATGGGATAATTTGGTACAAGTACCAACTTGTCTCTCTTCTTCTGATTTCTGTTTATTTTGCATGATACTGCCTCTGTCGTGAGCTAGAGTGCCCTCAACTTCCTCCTGGTTAAGTGACTCAAAGGCAATTTGGGATTGTGGTAGAATTTTCTAGGCATTTCTGATGGGTTATGTTATCTTGTTAAGCATGAGCCTTTGCTTAAGTGGGTAAGTTATTGCACCCCTTTCCCTTGGCAGGTGTAACATTGACTTATTCGACAATTGAATTAATTAAATTTTTTTTTTCTTATTTTTCCTGTGGAACTGGGGATTGAACTCAAGGCCTCACACATCCTAAGCAAGCACTGAGCTACATCCCCAGTCCTTTTTTAAGTTTTGTTTTGATGCAAATTACCCAGGCTGGACTTGACCTTGTGATCCTCCTGCCCCAACCTTCTGAGTACCCAGGATTACAGGCATGGACCTCCACTCCCGATGACAATATAATTTTTCAAAGAAGTTAAGGACTGACCAGTGTGGTTCTTCCATGTAGTGATCTCACATAGTGTACTTACAATCTCATTAATGTCATAAATAGTTTTTCTCAAACAAATACTTTGAATAGTTTTTTGCTGGACACAGAAGTATTTCATGGGCAATGCTGAGTTGTGTTGAAGAAAGCAGGTCATGTGTTGTGATTGCAGGTCACATGTTGACTGTGCTGATGGGAGAGCTTGCTGTACCTTTCTCGATGACACTTTTACTTAAAAGCCGAAGTAGATTTGAGGTACTAAATCTTAAAATTTTGAGGAAAGGTGCTTTTTTGTATATGGACTGTTTTCATTGGCTTTGTGTGTGCGCGCGCGCGCGCGCGCGCGTGTGTGTGTGTGTGTGTAGCCTGGTTGCCACACTTGTGTTTGCCATACAACCCCCAGTTTCTAGCTTATGGGGGTTTTTCCCCAGATGCTTATTGAATACATGAGTGAGTGTCAGCTGTGATCCTGCACAAGCAGAGTGTTAGGTTCTGGCTGTTGGTTGGTAGAAACATGACGAGAGGGAACATAGTGCAAGCTCTTTGATTATATTAATTGAGTTCTGAATTTAGCACTATCCCATGTCAACAAAACTGTAAAGGTGTGCTTTATCTAGGCCCTTTCTGGTTTGTGTCATATTTTTTATTCTGGGAAAATACCTGATGTTTCTCAAGGAGAGTTTTGATGAGTGGTCTCCAGGACCCACTGGGCTGCTAGTGACAGAGGTTGGAGTGCTGTAGTGGAGAACTTCTGAGGGGTTTTGGGTCTGTAAGACCAGCATTTGGAACTCATATCAGTCACTGTGTAGCTTTGTGGACTTGGTTCAGGCTGCTTAATCTAAACATTTCCTTATTTGTAAAATGAAAACAATAATAGCTCCTCTGCAGAGTTTGTAGTATCACAAGTATTATTTGCAAAGCCCCTAGTGGAAAGTAGGTACTCAATATCTGATAGCCCTTGATGTTACCAGGTACTGTTGATTGTTACAAACTCTCACAGTAAGAGCCTTTGCAGCTAAGGAGGGGAGGGAAAAGGTCAGGGAGTAGAGGGCTAAGAGGTCAAGCAGTGCAAACTGGCACCTCTCTTGGTTCTGTCATCTGTATTTCCAGTGTAAGCTACAGGCACTCTAATAAAGGCTTCGTGTAAACAGAAGGAAGCCTTAGAACACAGTATCATCCAAAAGATGTTTCTCTTCTACTTGCTAGCACATGTGCCTTTACCAACTCAGTGTCTGTGTCTTTGAATCTCCAGGTCTCCAGGCTTTGGGTTGTCACTGGTTGCTGAGACCACCAATGGCACCTTCCTTAGTGCTGAACTGGCCTCCAACCCACAGGGCCAGGGAGCAGCCGTGCTTCCAGAGGACCTTGGCAAGAACTGTGCCAGGCTTCTGCTCGAAGAAATCTACAGGGTATGTCCTCAGCCTCTACAGGTGCTGGAAGGAGAGTAATCAGGGAAAAGCAGTTTGTTGCGTCTCATTCTCAGTCTTCTCCAGGGGCTTAAGTCAAAGAGTTAACCTGCACCTATGTATCAAGCAGTTTAGCATTCACTAGTTTAATGGATTAGTTGAACTAGTCTGTGAGCAGAGATCACAATCATTAGGTTGGGACACAGAGCAAGGAAGTTTTAGTGGGGGCAGAGTAAAGAACTAGAACAGGCAAAAGAAGAGTGAAAGTTAAAAAGCGAAGCAGGTAAGGTAAGATGGTAGTGACTAGTATAGTACCTGATAAGACAGGTTCTTCTCTCATCTCCCCTCGTTGTTGCCATGTGGGAATGGGGACTCATTGCATTCAGGTTTTTCAAGAAAAGCTGGATATCTGGCTTTGCATGTGACTGTTGATTCAGTATAAATTAATGCCAACAGGTTAGATTTTACAGTGTATTCTAGAGCATAGATGAATGCCTAGGGAAGGCAAGCCAGAGTCATACCATGGTAGGCTTTGGAAAACATGAGAACCTGGGACAGAGAAAGGGCAATGCAATGTTGAGGACAGACTTAAGCTAATTATCACTTTGCTTCTGCACCTCTGCTGATGGGACACAGCTCAGATCAACTCACCTTAGTGGCCAGTCTTTCTGTCAATTCATGTATGCAGTGTGGACATAAGCGTGCATATACTTTTATTGATTCCCCAAAGTAGGTGAGGTAACCTAAAGGAAGGAAAAAATTGTGAGGGAAAGGAAGATGATGGAACTAGGAATAAGATGCAGTTGTCTGAAAATACATTTTCTAAGATGCCACATATTAGGTTACTAGAGGGTCAGAAACCTAATTCCAGGATTTTGGTCAATTGTACTCTTTTTTGTCGAGGTTCTGCTTCAAGAAGACAAAAACCCTTCCCTCCATATGCAGAGTACAGGCCAGGTTCTGAGGGATGGCCTTTTCTTGCTTTGTACACACAGAGGCTCCACATTTTTGGGATAGACACTAGTAAGAACTGTACAATAGATGGCTTAGCTGTTGGAGGGTGTGTAATGTTTGTAAATTCTCTCTCTCTCCTCCATCTAAGGAGCTTCCATCTTACTATTTATGCATTTCTTTCTGGTTCTTAGTCATCTCTGTGGTCTCCAAGGAAGTTGTATTGTGTTTAAAGTAGCAAAAATCACACCTGAGTCCAGTGAAATAAAATCAGTTAAGTTGGGTACACTGGTGGTTTGGATTTTCTTTTAATCCTACCTTTTGCCACTGGTTCAGTTTATTAATCTCTGTAGTACAGAGAAGCCTAGGTTCTGAGCATTGCTCCCTTGAAAGGCCTTATAGTGGAAGACAGTTTACTGTCATAGTCTGCTCCCCTGATCCATGCCAGTGTTCTTGAAAATATCTCATTGGTCAAAAGGTGGGATAAGTGAGAATGAGCTGTTTCAGAATTAATTAAAATTTCCAGGTCCTAAGTGGCTTTATGGAATGTTCATCTAATTAAAAATGGAAGACAAAGCACTTACAGGTGTACCCTGTGGAGAGGAGCTCCAGCCCCTCTACTTGCCACACAGTGGGACAATAGTGGAGGAAGGAGGTAAAATCCTCTTCAAGGAGGAAGTGTCCTATTACAGGTCTTGTGCAGTCAAGGTCTGCTGCAAGATTTTTGGTGCTAAATTAGTTCATTTTTTGATACTAGCTTTAGTGATATTTTTGAAAGATGAGTAGTAGCTAAAGTTTGAAAATTGATGATGAAGAGGTTCATCTGCCAGTTAATTAACTCACGACGTTTGTCATCTATATATTGTGAGAGGAACAAAGATGCGTGTAGTATGTGTCACGAAGCTCACTGTTGACTTGTTTAGGCTTCCTTTACCTGATCCTGTGGTGGCTGACTGGCCCTCTCTTGGACCATGGGGCCTGCTCTGTCCCTTTCTAGTAGACCTTAGGAGAATTGAAAGCATCACATTATAGAGCAGCCCCATGGGAGCCCACAGGCACAGCTGGAACAGATTATGAGCCTCAGGGTGAAACACAGCCCACCAGTCCACAAGAGGAAAAGCAAGCAATCTGGATTAGGTTTTTTTTTCCTGTAATTGAGAGCTTCATTAAACCATTTTATTATTCTTAGACCAGATTTGTTTTGTTTTAGTCATTAAGAAAACTTCTTTGTGTGACTATAATCTTTAGTTGGTAAAAGAATATACTTCATGCTTTTTAAAGTAATTCTCTACAGATCTGTGATGCAACATGATTTGAATGAGTAATAAAAATCCATCTTTTTTGAAGGTGATACTTATTTTTTACCAAAGTTTTAAGCCTCTGACCCAATTCCTTTGTTTATTGGTTGTTAAGCTGCTTTGATTCTGTACCAGACTTCCAGGAACTTCCCTCCTGTGCTCCCCATCCCACCCCACCTCACCTCACCTCACCTCACCTTACCTCACCTCAGACCTGGATTATACATGGACATTGGCTCAGAGAAGTCCTTTCCCAAGTCCTCTCCAGCCTCCTTTGCAGTCTAAATCTCCCTGCAAACACTGATCTGATCTCTTTGCTCCTATGTGCAGGGACCTTCCCTGGCTTCTTGCTTTCCTGAGATAAAGTCAGTACTCTTGACCCAGTTAGGAAAGCCTTTCCTCAGTCTGGCTACTCCACCTTCTTTCTATGGTTGTTCTAGCTGTTCCACACTGGCCCTGGCTCATTATTTCCCATTGTCCTACTCTTCGTCTCCAAAGCCTGCTCAACTGTCCAGGGACAGTTCAAGTCCCTGCTTCTCAAAGCCCCCCTCTGGTATTGGGTAAGTGGCACCCCACCCCATGCCTTGGCATCTGGTGTGGTAGCTCCCACCACTCCCTCCTTGGTATCCTGCAAACAGACCCTAACATATTTATTATATTAAAATATTGGTCCAGTACCTAATAAGAGCCAGTTGAGAGTGGTGCAATAACAGCTCATTGATAGGAAGCAGAACCTGGAGAGCACAGTTTAATTTTAGGCAGTCTTATGAAAGGAAGCAAGATCTGTAAAACAATTAATTTTCTAGGTGAGATTTCTGGTTTTGTTTGGAAAGGAAATTTTTGTCCTACATTTTACTGAGTGAGGTAAACATTGTTTCCTATTCTTTATTAGGTAATTTAGAGAAAGCAATAAATTTTAATTAACACTAGCAGTGGGATAAAACCCCTTATTTCCTACATCTTTGTCAGAGTTACTAAATGAAGTATGACAGCCAGAGAATGAATGCCTGCACCTGAGAACTGATTTATTTCCTACCCTACATGCATTAAAAAGGAGGGGAATGTCTCCACGAACAGTACTGACTGGCTACCTGTTCTATTCAGAGTCTAGCCTGGGACAGCAACCTGCCACAGTCAGAAACTATACTTCTCATTGTGACCTGTGCAAAATCACAGTAGAAATTCTAGGTCATCCTGTATATCCTGTGTACAATATAAGTTTAAATTGTTGTAATTAAAGTTTACCTGAAAGAATGATTAGAAATAAAGACATTTTAAGACAAGTTTAAATAGCAGTAATGCATAGGAACAAATTGACTGAAGAGATTGATAAAGTGAACAAAAGAAGGAAGGCAACCAAAGCAGCTGTGCCTTGGGAGGAAGGTTTTGAAGAGAATCCTGTTCTGCTTATTGATTTGGAAGAAAAAGGAAAGAAAATGGGAGGAAATAATGTATAAGTAATAAGCATGGAGGGTTGTGATGGTAAGAGTTCTCCAGTTTCAAGGCATTCAGGAAGAGGTGAAGAACAGGAGAATTAAGAGCATGGCCAGCAGTTTCTCAGTGTGTTGGAATAAGTGTTGTAATAGGGTTTTTTAAAGGTAAAACTCCTTTCATGTCAGGTTGACTGTGTTTTGTGACAAGTTGAATAAGTGTAAACATCATGTACCTAACTGTGAAACTAACTGAACATTTCCTTGAACCGATTTTGCCTTTTTTGCTTATACTTAATTAAATGATGTCCCAATTTTCACTAGATTGACTTCAGAAAATTTGAATGTCTATCCATTCTGATTGTCTCAGCTTTATAATTGCTTTGCTACATTGTTAGTTTAACTTCCTCATGTAAGTTGATACAGGGTTTACTCTTGATATGGGGTTTATAATTGTAAGACCTGTGTTCTGTTTTATTATTGCTTGAACATTGTAGTCTCCTATTTGGTGGGTTCTAACATTCTGAGTATGTTTCCGAGTTTTCCCTCCACTCCTTTCTTTTGCTGGTTTTTCATTTTCTGGTTTGTACAATGATTAATCATTGAAGTGTTTGTGTTTACAGGGTGGATGTGTGGACTCAACCAACCAAAGTCTGGCTCTACTGCTAATGACCCTTGGACAGCAGGATGTTTCCAAAGTTCTGTTAGGACCACTCTCTCCTTACACGTAAGTTATTTTCTTTCAACTTCATTATTCTGTCCAGTTTGATTTTCTAATTGTAGAAATGACAAAGATGTGCTGTGCAGAGCCCATCATATGACCACTTGCTTAAATGAACCAGTAGTTGCCACTCATGACCTGATATGTATTTTTACATACAAGGATTGCTGCCTTCCTCTCCTGTTTCCCACTTATCATTTCCTTGTAACAAAAGTTACAAGATATTTATTGGGCAGTTTTTCTTTTGTCAGTGCTTTAGTTTTTGCTTCAATTTTGGAGGTTAACTTCTGGTTCTCTATAGTTTGTATTTTGTTCTTAGTTTTTTAAATCATTCAAATGGGCTATCTTTCTCTCCAAGATGATAGGATATTAGCTGGCTGGAAATGATGAGGAAAGGCAAAGTTCATAGTAATATTATTAGACTAGTAAGGAAATTGTAGTGGGGAGTTTGGGCAGTTGGGTGCTAGCAGAAATTGACTGCTGAGATATGAAAGCAAACAAAAAGAGAAGCTAGTCAGAAGACTAATTATAAAGAGCACAGTGCCAGAAGCATTTTCCATTGATAGTGAGATTGCTAAAAACATCCTGTTGGAGCACTTGAGTCCATTTGGCATACTCACATGTATGAATCCATACATGTGCTTATGTACTTCAAGATGATTATATGGCCATCTGTGGGTGCTAAGTTAGGAGGGAGGGATACTTAGCTAGATATGAGACTGAACTGTCCTTTTTCGGTTATCATGGTACCGATGCTGTATATCTGAAAGGTACAGTACTGTGATAACTGAAGAATGGTGGTGCCATCACGTTGAGAAAAAGGCGAGGACTATGACAGGCAGTGCAGTGGCTTGGGCAACATGATAGCCAGGAGGTTGAGCTTCTTTTGGAGGCTTTATTTTTTGAGTTAGTGATGGGAGGTCTTTTTGGATCAAGGAAAAGGACAAGAATGCATTCTGTTAGCAGTGGGGGATGACTAATAAGAGGGAACTGGTGAGCCACACATTATCTCCTGATAACTTGTGTAAAGTATTTCATGGGACAGGAAGCCCGAAATTGAGTAATCCTAAATGGCATGCTAAATCAGTAGTCAACATTGCTAAAATAGATGTAGTGAAGCATTTGAAGAGGAGGTGAAGGTTGGGAGTGTAGCAGAGATTGACTTTCCATCGAAATTTTGCTAGAAGTGGTGCATAACTATGTGACTACTCCAAGCCCCATCAACTTTTTCGACAGTATCTTTGCTGTTGCTTTTCCAGCCTCTGCTCAGGAGCAGCAGAAGGCCTCATAGCTCACACAGTTTCTGTCTCAAAATATGTGTGGTCCTGGTGCATGGGCTTTGGCAGAACATTATGTGAAAATGGAATATATGTTTTTATTTTTTTTTTTATAAATTTTAAAATTTTTTCCTTTTGGATATTTTTTTCAGTTTGGCTCCAGAGCTTGACAATGTTTTTAAGACCATTGGAAATGGCCAGGATGTGACTGGGCATTTTTAAAGGTTCCTGTGTCCTTTTCAGCACATCTTTCATCAGACATTAATTGCAATGTCTTTTCTTCCAGAAACCTTGCTTAAAATTACTGCATGTCCCAGGAAGACAGTGGTCTGCTCTGAAAAGAGTATGATAGATTGTATGATTATGTGTTTTGAGACTTGGACACATTCCCCTTCCTCTGGTTTACCTGCCTCCCAGGGTTTCATGTAGAGGGGTCTGTTATGGGGTGGGAATGGCAGCCTCTCTTCTTTTTGATAAGCTAGCACAGAGAGGGAAGAGGGAGTTTATTTTCAAGAAAGCTCTGTTTTTGTTTGGGATCCTTTTTGCCCTTAATCATTGTGGAAGGCTCCAGTGGCCCAAAGTGATGAAGGGTAAAGGTAGAACCTTATTGGTATAGTTAACATCCTATTTATGAAGACAGTCAAGGGTAAAATGGGACAGAATCCATTGTCAGTACCAATGGGGGAATGCATTGTCAGTACCATTATGGTGGGGTGGGGGAAACAGTTTATTCTAGTCAGATTCAAGAGGTTTGGAAGTATCTGTCTCTCTCATTCATTTTTCTATTTTTGCAGTACTAGAGATTGAACCCAGGGGTACTTTTCCACTGGACCACATACTCAGCCTTTTTATTTTTTATTTTGAGACAGAGTCTCCCTAAGTTACCCAGGCTGGCCTTGAACTTGACTTTGCCTCCTGAGTAGCTGGGATTACAGGAGTGCCTTGCTTCACATAGATTTTTATGTTCGGTTAAAGTTACAGAAATCAATTTTGGGAGACATCACATTTCTAAAGAAAACCAGAACCAAGTTCTTCCTTGGTTTAAAAAATGTATTTCTTCTGGCAGTTTGCACATGTTTTGATTTGTTTAAGTAGTTTTTTAAATGTCTATTTACAGAACACTGGGATTAAAAAGGATATTTTTTTCCTTCAGTGCTGCTTTCAAGTTCTTTCTGGAAAGTAAGATATCTGTGCTTCTCATGTTTCCTTTTCTCTCTCTCTCGCTCTGGGAATTTGCTGTTGATGGTACTAGTCTAGAAAGTGAGTCTACATATGAAATTCTCAAGGAAGGTCAGAGAGAGAATTTCTCATCAGAGTGAAATAGTACTGGATTACACATTGGTATATGGGGAATGGGGAATCTATTTGTGTTAAATTTGTTGGTGGTTTTTTTTTTTTAATTGGTGACACTGGTTCTACTCTGTGCTTAAAAAGCTTCATTTTATAGTTTGGAGGAGGATTTATACTTTATTTAAAAGTTGGATTAACAGCAAGAAAAATACATATCAATAAGCATCTTAATTAGTACTTTTAGAAATTGTGATAGGAGACTGAGGTTACCAGAGCTCTCTGTGAATGCCTATGCACAGGCCTTGGAGTCCAGCCACAAGTTCTGTCTCTGCCACAGAGTGACTGGGGGACCCTTGGTGTGGTGTTCAGCATCTCTAAGCCTTGGTCTCATCTGTAGATGAGGTGAATGGTTCTGAAATCCTGGGCTCGTGGAAATGGAGTGAGGCCCAAGTGAGGTCAGGTAGCTAATGCTCCTGGCAACACTCCGGAGATCAGTCAGTGCTGCTACCAAGGTTCTGCCTAGACACCTCCTCACCCTGCCCTAGTCCATTCTCCTGGTCAGGTCACTTTGAACACTAGGAGGTAAACTTGCTTTGGGCACTCTCAGAACTGAAGTCAGCAGCAAATTGTCTACTCACCTATCGACCAATCTATATCCATTAGTTTTTAAACTTATGACTAACTTCCTCTAGTCATCTTACTAAGCAAACTATGTGTATTTTATTTACTATTCCCATGAATTCTGTAAAGTAGATGTTTATTTAACAAAATAAAAAAACGGTATTTACCGTGAGCCAGATACTGTTTTGTTTCTTTTTTCTTTGTGGTGCTGAGGATTGAACCCAGGGTTGTGCATTCTAGACAAGCACTGTATCACTTAAATCTCCAGCCTTGAAATAATGTTTTAAGTGCTTCAACTCACTCAGTTCTCGGCATAACCTATTGGGGTGGGGGGAGGGGGAAGGGACCATAGGTACTGCTGCTCTATGCTCCATCTTACAGATGATGGGATTGAAGCACATAGGTCATGTCATGTGCCAGGGTCACACAGACAGGAAGTGCAGTTCAGATCAGAACAGCTCTATCTGGAGTTCCTGTTTCCTTTCATCATTGTGCTCTTATGTAAGAGCTGGGATTCTATCCATTATCACACTCCCAGCTCTTTGCCTGAGGCAGGATGCCATGACAGTCCTTCGTTTCAAATTCTGTAAAATGATCTCCTCCTATCTTTAGAAGTCTAAAATAGATCATGCCACTTAGTTTTTTTCTTAACTCTAACAAGTAACTTCTATTACTCGTGGAAATGCTAGGGAGCTTGAGCCCCTCATCTTTTTTAAATTCTCGCAATCAGGCTTCTTGGCCCACCCAGAATGAAATACAGCAAGCGAAGATCAACATATTGAGAAGCTTCATTGTTCCTGGGAGCTCACACAATATCCTCTCCCTTACATTTATGAAAGCCTTGACTTTTCAGATGAAAAAGAGACATCGTGACCTGCTCCTGGCCAAATTCTGCCTGGAACTGTCCTAGTCCCGACGATGCAGCCTGCCTGGTTCTGTTTCCTGAAGTAATTTCATTCTTGGAGTTGATGTTAGATAAACTTCGGAAAACTGTTATTGGCAGAAAAAAAACACCACCAATATATTTAAAAGCTTCCATGTAATGACTATAGCAGATTTCTTTTCCCACTCCCAGATCTTTACCACGCACCCCTTGCGTAATTCCTTACATACCTGTGTTGTGGCTAACCCCAGCTCTTGTCTGTCCCATATCCAAGTATCATGGAAATTGGGTGTTTTGGTGGAGCAGGGGTCAGGACCTTCTGTCATGGTTTGTGTCTGTGGAGCTGGCAAAGAGAAAGCTGAGCCCATGATTGCTTTTTCTACACTAACATACTTCAGAAGAAGTCCTGGTGAGAGGGGCTATATCTAAGGGGCAGGACCTGGCAAATCTTGGGTAATTGAGATTCAGTGGGCTAATGGCCAAGAGCCTGATGGCCTTTACCTGTTGACCAGCAGTGGCAGTGGCAATGGGAACAACCCATATTTTGAAAATATGTGAAAATTCATGTCTGTGCTCCAGAATTCTCTGACACCTTCTTGTCAGATGAATTGGAGGTTTTCATAGAAAAGTTCATTTTTTTATTTTCTGAAAATAAATCACTTCTGAAAAAAATAAAGCCTCTTTCCAGACAGTTCTCTGACAGGAGTAAAATCCTTCACCCAGGAGTTTCATAGACCTCCAGTTACCTAGAATGGCTCATCTAAAAAGCTGCCAGTTGTGGCGTGCAGGTGCTCATCAGCTGAAGGGCAGTGTTGCCCACGGTGTGTTGTGGGTCCCTTTGTCCTGGCATGTGGTTGTACCTAGGAAGTGTGAATCTAGTATGTGCTGTGAGAGCAAAGGAAAAAAGTGTGAATGGGGAAAAAAGCCTGGGGCTGTGGAGAAGGGTTTGAGGGCAGCACCAGTCCAGGCTTTTGTTTATCTGCATGCAGATGTGGGTGAGTTTGTTGTTCTATGGGTTTCTATTTTCCTAAGAAGACTGTTTGTTGGAATTTACCATCATCCCTGGTCATTTCTCAGCTTCTACGCATTTTTGCCTTTAATATTCCAGCTACTGGAGACTTAGGGAGAGTGGACTAGAGGTGGGGGGCGGACATTCTGTTATGTACCTTAATCCAGTTTCTTCTACAGCCTTCCTCAGACAGGCAGAGGGGTTGGCAGAACATTATGTAAAAAGTCAAACTGACTTTGCTTTCTCTAACTGTTCCAAAGGCTACAAATACCCTAGAGCTGCAAATACATAGGGCTGCATACAGAAGCATGTTTCTTCTGTCCTCCTCCAAGAGATCAAGCAAGCTGAGGCCCCTCAGGAGTTCTGCCAGCTGGGGAGGGTGTCTGGCTTTTCAAGCACAGTTAAATGATTCAGAGTGAAATAGGCTGGGTGAGGCCCTGGAAGCAGAGAGAGCCCCAGGCCTGTGTTAGTCCACAGCAGCAGTGAAAGAGAGAACAAGCTGTTTCTCCTTGGAATACAGATGAGTGGGTGAGATGGCTGGCTCTTTCTGTGTTGCTGCCAGCTGGAAGGTTGGCCCACAGATGTGGCCTGTTTATCTAGGGGTTTGATGTGTTTGTTTTCTTTTTCCCTAGGACAGGGTGGGGAAGGTGGTGGGATGAATGGAGGTGGGGAAAAAATTTCAGTTGGTTAGTAAGACAGGAAAGCCGGCAGGGGGAGAACTGGGTTCCTTTAATTGCCCAAAATGTTGGAGTCATTTCTCGAAAGCACCCATAACTCCTAAATTCTATTCAGTGCCTCTTTATTGAGGACTTAAGTAGTGCCTATACCTATAAACAGGTATAATGGATTGCATCTATACAGTAGGTCATTGATGCTTTTGCATAATTTACGAAGGAGAGAAGGGACAGTTATGGAGAGGACTATGGGTAAGCATTTAATTAGACACCAGAAACAGAATTCTGTGGAAACCCCAGAGGGGAGGGGAAAATCCCCTAGAATAGGCATTGTGGACTAAGGGATGCTTCGTAGAAGGGTTGATGAATGGGATACTATTTTAAAGATGAAGGTGAGGTTGTACATTCCTAGGTGGAAGGGAACGCAAAGAAGGTAGAGATCTTTCTGTGGGTCTCTGGACTCACCTGAGTTCTGGTGTACCAGGGCAGTTGCTGGTTTGTCTCTTTGCCCCTGACACACTGACATTCTTAGCCAGATAGGGTGAGGAGTTGTCAGGCCTTCTTTTTTCCTTGTTCCCTTTTCTCTCCTTTGACTAGATCAGAGGCACAGGGAGGAGCAGGAAGATTCATTGCAGTAGACTTTACATTAAGTTTGGTATAGACTGCGTAGGATTGAGAACCAGAATCAGTATTTTTTTTAAGTTGATAAATATGTATTTATTTATTAACAGCTTTATTGAAATATACATACAATGCAGTTTACACTTAAAGTGTATAATTTAATGTGTGTTTAGCAGAATCAGGGTTGTTTAACCACAACCACAACCTAATTTTAGGACATTTCATCACCCCAAAAAGAAAAACTCTGTGCCCAGTTGTGGTCACTTGCCATTCCTTGACTCTTCCCAACTCCAGGCAATCACTAATCTACTTTCTGCCTTTGTAATAGATTTGCCTGTTGTGGCCATCTTATATAAATAGAACCATACAGTATGTGGTCCTTTGTGATTGACTTTTTGTGCTTAACATACATTTAGGTTCATCCATGTTGTAGCATGTGTTAGTACTCTGTTCATTTTTATGGCTAAATAATATTCCGTTTTATTTTATTGAAATAAAGCATTTATTTGAATAAAAACATTTTTATTTAAATTAAAAATGTTAAAATGTGAATAATAGTCATGCTTACTTTTTCTGTTGATCAGCTGATGGGCATCCTGGTTGTTTCTGCTTTTTGATTGTTATAACTAATGCTGTTATAAACATTTACGTATGGAGTTTTTGTTTTTCCATAGGACAGGGTGGGGGAGGTGGTGGATCTGTTTTCATTGCTCTTGGGTACATACCTCAGAGGGAAATTATTGTCATATGGTAGCTTTTTGTTTAACATTTGAAGAACAACCAGGTTGTTTCCTTGGCAGCTATACCATTTTTTATTCCTACCAGTAGTGTGTGAGGGTTCTAATTTCTTTACTTCCTCACCCACACTGTTGTTATTGTTTGGCTTTATTAGTGTGCCTGTCATGATGGGTATGAAGTGGTATCTCATAGTAGTTTTTTTTTTTTTTTTTTAACAGAGTTTGGGGTACCAGGTATTGAATTCAGAGACACTTGACCACTGAGCCACATTCCCAGCCCTTTTTTGTATTTTATTTAGAGACAGGGTCTCGCTGAATTGTTTAGCACCTCATTTTTGCTGAGGCTGGCTTTGAACTCTCCATCCTCCTGCCTCAGCCTCCCGAGCCGCTGGGATTACAGGCGTGTGCCACTGCACCCAGCTCATAGTGGTTTTGATTTTCATTTCTCTAATGAAAAATGATGTTGAGCATATTTTCATGTGTTTACTGGCTATTTGTATATCTTCTTGTCCATCTTTTGATTTTTTTTTAACAAAATTACTATTTTGTTAAATAAGACTTGAAAAAGATCTTTATATATTCTGGGTACCAGACCCTTATCAAACATGGTTTGCAAATATTTTCTTTCATCCTGTAGGTTTTCTACTTTGATACTGTTCTTTGGTACACAGAAGATTTTAATTGCAATGAAATTAAATTTTCAATGAAATTCATTTCACCTATCTTATTCTCTTATTGTTATGCTTTTGGTGTTGTACTTAAACTGTTGCCTAGCCAAAAGTAATGAAGATTTATACCTTTTTTGTGTGTGTGTGTGTGTAAGTTTTATAGTTTCACCTATTACAGCTAGGTCTTTGATCCACTTGGGGTCAAACTTCATTCTTTTGCTTGTGGGTATCTGGTTGTTTGCACATCATTTGTTGGAGAGATCATTCTTTCTCCAACAAATTGAGCCCCCTGAATCTCAATTGAATTATCAAATTGCCCTTAAATGTGTGTTTGTTTCTTGTCTCAATTCTATTCCATTGGTCTACATGTCTAGGATCAGCATTTTTACAGCCCCTGAAGTGATTCCATGTACGGTTAAGGTTGAGAATTATCTGGATGGGGCATGTAGTTTGATAGGAAGGCAGCATAGTACAGGTTTTCTGTAATACTTCATTGAATAAGTTAAGGCCACTATTCTTCCCCAAACCAATGTTTCCCAAACTTGCCCGGTAAGAATTGCCAGGCATGCTTACCAACAATAACTTTCTGGCCCCTAGCACTGGGGAGCACAGGACCTGGTAGGAGGGTGGGGAAGGCAAGTTTTTGCCTCTGTCTGTGACTCAGGGCTCTTCCACATAGACACCTCCTCCCTTTTCGTTGCAAGTTGATCAGAACACAGATTTAGTGACCTCTCCAGGTGAGTCTTGTGGTAAAGCTGGGTGAGGTGATGCTGAGTCTGCTAGGGCATCCCTTTAGAAACCTGTACGCCCACACTGCCATCTGTCTACAGAATTGCTATTTCCAAAGTCATCTCGGGATGCTGTTACTACTCCATGTTAAGGGGCATAACAAACAGCCCCCTGAATCTTACTTGCCATGTTTACTGTGAATTCTTCCCTGACCACATTATTAAATATTGCCCTCAAATATGCATAGTTATACCTACATCTTCCCCATCTATGCTGTTTGTTTTATTTAAAGTACCATAGTACTTTTCAAAATTAGTGAACTTATTTATCTTGTCTGTAGATTGAAATCTTCATGAGGGAAAGATTTTTATTTTCATCTTTTCAGGTGGCCACAACCTTCCCTAGCACCAAGAACAATTCCTGCCTATAGTAGGCACTCAGTAAATATTTGTTGATTAAACAGAGGGGAATTATTGAGGAATGAAGTGAGAACTTATCTAAAAACATCAGAAAGAGTCATTCTGCTTCTCTTTCACATCACGATGCTGTGAATCATGAAAGTACATGTTTCTGTCTGCATGGACCACTCAGAACACCATATGTTTACTCTCTAACAAGTTTGTAGGACTATAAATGGTTTATGTGTTGTGGATGTAATGGATTAACATTTCTTTTTTTGGTTAAACTTGTGTGCATCTCTGTAAGCCAAATCCTTTTTGGAAATTAGGCTATAAATAAATACTACTTGATTAGAAGCTCTTAATTTTAATCTTTCTTCTTGGTCTGAAATTTAAAAGTTTAAATTCTAGGTACGGAGAGGGAGAGGAGAAATTTAAAAAAATATATAAATCCTTTTTTGTTTGTTTGTTTTTTTAGGATAGAATTTTTGCGGCACTTGAAGAGCTTTTTCCAGATTATGTTTAAAATTGAAACCAAGCCATGTGGTGAAGAACTTAAGGGTGGGGATAAAGTGCTGATGACCTGTGTGGGCATTGGCTTCTCCAACCTTAGCAAGACTCTCAAGTGATACTGTCACAAGATTGCCTACAGAAGCTGCCAAGGACACCAAAGGGACCAAGTCCAGATGCATTGATCCGGGACAAGATAACCACTTATATTAAGGACTTCCCTCATTTTTCTACTAAAATATCAATATGCAAATAAAAGACATTTCTCTGCCATGTGGATTCCAGTTATTTCCCCAGCGGCATTGACGTTCCTTGGAGGCCTAGTCGCATTACACTTTCCCTGGCAGACCTGGAGGAAGAGTGCCCTTAAGACATGATCACGCTTCTAAAACAATATCACAAAAGCATTCTGTGCTTTCTCAGCTCACATTTATGGACTTCTGTGCTGCAGCTGTCTTCTAGACCTGTGGAATCTATTACCTTCCTTTCTGCAAGGACCTACCTCTTTGACCTTGGTATCTATTGTAGGGATTAAATGCAACAACGTGTGTGGGAGCTCTTTATGTGTCCTGCAGTGCCATGCAAATGCCAGAAATTGGTATAGTAGACTATCTTATCTCTTGTCATGTGAATGGATTGCTATTGTGGAATATGCTGTTACTCATCTGGTTCATGGTGTGTGTAAAGAATGGGTAGCTGGGGGGAGGGGAGGCGGTTATTGGATGTTTTAGAAGTTTTCTGTATACCAAGTGTGCCATACTATTCTTTATTTTGTTCTTATGACAGACCTATGGTATAAATTTTATTATCTCCAGAAGAAAATTCAAAAAGGGTGTTCTGTTCCTTTGACATTTATAATGTAAAAACATAAGATCTCCTGAGTTAAAGGTCTAAGTATAATGGAAGCAGGGTCTAGGATTTTACCTGTGCATGAGTTAATAAGGTGGATTACTATTTCATGGATGCCAGCAAAAGATATGAAAGTCCTGGATCAGAGACAGAAAATTGTTATACTCAGCACAGGAAGCAGCATGAGCTTCTTTTTTATGTTGATAGCACCTGTCCCACAAATCCCACAGTGGACATGGAGTGGCCCATCTGGATGCAGTGCATGATTTGGGGACTCCATCTCTTTTTTAGCAAACTTGTTCTTTGTTCCACTTGGAGACATTACTTTATCCCTCAAGATTGTTTGCTGTAAACACAGTTCTAAGAAAGGACTTGGTAAAGGCTTGCCAGTAACCGTGTGCAGAAATACTCAGGATCCATGGTGGGTTGCCCTTGCCAACTAATAGATTTCATATTTGGTATGTATGGACTTGTGGTTGGTAGTAGGGGAAAGATCTAATGATATTCTCCACCTGGGTGGGCTTTGAAGTAAGGAATGGTCTTTGTCTCACCAATCTTTCTTGGTACCATTTTTTTCCCTTTCTTGTTAGTGAAACAGGCCAGCAAAAGGCTGTGTTCTGGCGAGTATAGGGTGTGGGAAATGTGGAGATAGAGTGTTAAGCCTGGCGAAGGCCAGGCCATTTTGAGCTGAGGCACTCTACTGAGAGCTTTAAATATTGGTGTTCTATTAGTACATAACAAATGAACTCAGACGTAGCGTACAGTGATATCCATTTATCATCTCATAGATCTTTAGGGCAAAAATTGGGGTAGGCTTGGTTGAATTTTCTGTATAGGGTCTCACAAAGCTGATGTCAGGGTGTCAGCTGGATCAAACTCTCATTTGAAGACTCTGGGAAAGAATGTGCTTCCAGCTCATTTGAGATTGTCGACAATTCAGGATGTAGGCTTATGTCTGTACTTCCTTACTGGCTGTCTGTTGAATGTAATTCTCAGCATATAGAAACTCCTCACATTTCTGTTTACTTGATTCTCTTCATCTTCAAGCCAACAATGGAGAATGGAATCCTTCACATACTTAGCTACTTAGCTCCTTTTTTTAAAAATTTTTTTATTTGTGGCACCAGTGGTTGAACCCAGGGGTGCTCTACCACTGACCTGCATCCCAAGCTCTCATTATATTATTTTGAAACAGGGTCTCTCTAAGCTGATGCTGGCCTTGAACTTGAAATTCTCCTTCCTGAGTCACGGAGATTATAGACATATGCCACCGTGTTCAACTTGAGTCTGACTTCCTCTTGTGATGCCAACTGGAGAAATATTGCTTTGAAATGACTCATAGCACAGAAGTCTGCCCTGGATAATCTCCCTATCTTAACATCAGCTGATCACAGCAGTGTCTAGATTATGGCTTGAATAACCGGGAGGTTGGAAATCACAGATGGCCGTGTTAGAATTCTGCCTACCACACTGATATTTTAACTCAGACCTGCCCATATAGAACTCATATACATTGCTTGGACATGTCTATTATCTGACAGCAAACTTCTGTCCTTTGGCACAAGCTCTGGAAATGGTACAATCAGGGTGGCAGATCCAAGCCAGACAGTTCATCCCAATCAGTAGAGAAGTTATGTACTCTTAGCTACAAACCTGATAAGTGTGTGGTGGGGAACCAGCCCTCCATGTGGCACACCCACTTCTCAAATTGGAGCATTACGTGGAGATGGTGATGGTATTGCTTTGAAGAGGAAAAATTTAATGTTTTTTGAATAGCTTCCTCTCAGCCCCTATTCAAATTCTCAAGAGAAGCAGCACTTTTCCTTGGGCGGAAGTTATTATTTGTTGGTTGCTGGTACATCTTAGAAACCATTCAATTTCTACAATCTCTGCCATGTTCCCCACTTTGCTCGTTTGTCTAGCTATTGACCTGGGGTATTTTGCTGAGAGAGATTCCAGCATTTGAGGGCTCGGTTTTCTGTTTTGGCCCGTCTGCCCCTCTTTGCTGGCAGAGACAGAGCGCTCTGAGTTAAGACAGTAGTTATTCAATGGGACCAGTAACTTTTGTAGGCAAATATACCTTCAGATTTGTTCTATGTCATGACAGAATCATTGTTTGTCCTCTATCTAATCTACAGACCCTGCTTCTGCCTTTCAACAGAGAACCAATCTCCTCTCATCATATCATGATTATTTTACCATACTTATCAAAACCCTTGGTAAGAGGTGGGAGGAAGCTAGGGTATTGCACCATAACATGCTGATTGGGAAAGAACGACAGGAGGACCTGCTGAAATTCAAATTGCCCCATCAGGGCAACTAAACCTCACTGGTTTTGTTTTGTATTTTTAAAAATATTTTCTGATAAAAGTGGTAAAGGTTGTCTAATCACAGAAGCAATTTAAAAAAACAAAAACGAAAACTTAAGTTGCAACATGGTGCCTGTCCTTTCGTATTGCCACTCTCAGATTGCCATTTCTATCTTGGTCTTCAGGTTGGGAGGACAATACTAATAGTTTTTTGGTCTATTAGTGAAAAGAGTTGAGTGTGTTAAAGAAGGGGAAAGGAAGTAGGCAGGATGGAGTCCAGAAGATTTGAAGCAATTAAAATAAAATGTAGGTGGAGAAACTGAAACACCAGGGAAACAGAATTTTCAGTTTTGGTAGTACATGAGGTAGGGAACAGGATAGGTTAAAGAAGTAGATTTATTGGGGTTTTGGTCAAGTGTGTGAGGAGAAGAATGTAGGATTCATTGCTTTTTGGTTGGTGCTGTTGGAAACCTGTGGATGTATGCGTGGGTGGGGTAAGCCAGGCCCTGGCGAATGGGCATGCAGCACCCTAGGCCCAACCTGTATCTCCATTTTTCCCTACCTGCTTCAGAGCTACCGGAAGTAACTGGGGTTTAGTCAGAGCTTCCCTTGTTCTGATGACGCTATCTTGTTCTTTAGAAGTGACTAATGGTTAGTGGGAATGTCAGTAGGCAAGCTAAGCCTTTTGTACTTTGGTCGACCACATCTAAAAAGCCATTTGAGTAGAGGAATTTATCAGTGTTTGACATTTAACAGAGGCCAAGTGACATCACTCTTTTACTCAAACATGCAGAAGCTGTGATTTTGTTGGTGTGCCTGGGTGTAGAACTGCTTTAATTCCTTGTCATATTTGACCCATACCTGGCAGAGAGCTTGACCCTTGCCCTGAGCATAGGCGTTGGGTCAGCACCTGTTTCAGAACATCTGAAGTGTTCTGACATTTGAGTTTCTGATGGCTCAGGACATTGTTTCTTTATATTTCCTCTCCCTTCCCAACCCTTTAAAGAACCTTGCATCAAAAAGTGTTCAGGGTCATGAATTTTTAAATAATTTCTCTACTACAATTTTAGAAATGATAGATTCAAATGATGAAGGTAGGCAAATTTATAGAAATCAAAGGCCAAGTTAAAGATGAAAGCTAATGAACCAGTCCAGTAATGATACATGGTGATTTCACGAGGGCCTTGTTGTCACGGCTGTGAGAGTGGTAGGCTGCTATTGGACTTACTGGTTGCCATCTAGGTAACTGGACTTCATCCTGGGAGCAAATGATGCTCCAAAGGAGGTGATGGACACAGCTGCCTCTTCCTGCTGCATCTGGGAATGATAGGACATTCTGGATCATCCTGAAGCTCTTTATAGTCTTCAAGACAGAATGTTAGTGGAGGCCATATATTTTGAAATGGTGCATGGCTTGCTGCAAGAAGGAATCCAACTTAAGTTGTGACAACCAATTTCAGGCTGTCCTAATTGCTGAGTGAACTTGGGTCCTGGGCCTCCCACGTGCTCCTCTCTTAGCCTTAAGCTCTGTTTTGACCACTCTGCTATTTTACCCATGAGGCAATTAAAGGTATGGTGCTTAGTACTTGTTAGCTTTGAAGGACCTTTAAAAATATTTGTAAGAGACATGGGGAAAAAGTTATGGTTGCAATTTATGCAAAGAAAAGAGCCAAAATAAATATCTGCAAAATGAAATCAATGCTCTCCAGTCTAATTGTTAAAATATTGAGACCACTATAGGTGAGTTCTCTTTTCCCACAGAGATATTCTGATTTCTAAGCACACAATGATGTAAAACGAACCAGCCAATTCTATTTTAAATGAATTGTTTACCACCAAGCAGTTTAAAAGGAAAATTATAAAAAGTCAGGTTTGGGATATACACGTTTTTACATGTGGTTTGATAACACTGTCATAAAAGGCCTAGAAAATTCAACCCTCAAGCCCTCTCATTGTCTTACTAAGCCACTTTCTCAACTTTAAAGCCTCATCACTTCCTGCTACCTTTTATATACCCCTGCACCCACTACCGGCTCTCACCATACTATTAGTCGTTTAATTTTCCCTGGTAAGCTGTGGTGGTAGGGACTGGGTCCATATTTTAAGATTTGGTATGGCTGTGATCTTAAAGTTCTTTTTAAAAAAATCTTTTGTTTAAAAAAATCAATTATGAGGAAAGCTTTGGTTTTCTGAATTTCAGAAGAGCATTATGGAAATACCACAACCTTAAGAGTTAGACTTGGGGTTGAATCCAAGCTGCATCTGTTAGGATTTGGCTGGGCCTCCATCCTTCTAACCCTCGCTCCTTCATCTGAAAATGGGAAATATCTACTCACACCACACTGGTATTGAGATGAGCTCTTGAACATGGTGGTTGTGATTAGTTTCCTTTGAGTTGTTGACTTTGGGGATGATTCCAAGCAACCTTCCACCTCACAGTGAGGTGAATATCGGCATGAGTCACTGGGCTTATCTTTACATCTAGTACTCGAATGTACTCAGTTAAAAGAACAGATGCAAGCTATGGCACCTGCACATGGCTTGAGGTCACACTGCCCCGTGACAAACGTGACAATTAAAAAGAAAGCCCACAGGCATCTCAGTGAAGTTCACTGTGTTCCAGCATAGATGCCGGCATCCATCCAGTAAGGGCAGAATGACAAGCCTGGCTGAACTTAGAACTGTCAGATCCTACTACATGTATACCAAACAGTTGCAAGGAAGTATATACCCTCTCCCACCAAGAAAGGAAAACTATAATTCTCTAGTTGCCAGTCCTGAAATTTTGTATCAGTCTACCTTTCTCTTAGCCTTTCTGGTGCTGCATGAAACATCAGGTAACAGAAAAAGTCAGACAAAACATCCAAGGTTCTGGTATTAGATCTTCCACCTGTCTTTGAGCAAGTTTTGGTTTAAACCTCAGTTTCCTCATTAGGATATGGACAAAACCTGCAAAAGACTTTAAAATTAGGCATGCATATTGCACAAACTGTGGCACACAGTAGGTATTAATAATCTTTTGAGGGGCTGGGGTTATGACACAGTGGTAGCGTGCTCGCCTAGCACGCGTGAGGAACTGGGTTCGATCCTCAGCACCACATGAAAATGAAATAGAGATATTCTGTCTGCCTACAACTAAAAAATAAATATTAAAAAAAATCTTTTGAGTTGCCTTCTTGATGGATGATAGAATAAAAACTTAGGGTTTTTGAGCCCTGAGACAGGGATAAGGAAGTCAATTTAACTTAGGTAAGTCCTAAGGCTTTGAAGTTGGGGAGAATGTTGTTGCAAATGAGAAGTCCAACAAATTGACTCAGACAAAAGAATTTATAGGCTCTTGTAACTAAGAAGTTCAGTAGTTTATTTGGCTTCAGATATGTCTGGGATTCAGACAATATCAGAATTCACCTCTGCCCTATGACTCAGCTCTGCTTTCTTCGGTGTTTTTTTTTCCCCCCAGCAGCGTTGTCTTTAGTTTTCTGTTCTCTAGACAGTTCTAGGAGACTGAGAGTGCTTTTCTACCCATACTTCAAAAAAAAAAAACAAACTTTTTTTTTAATCCCCAGAATTGCATGCCCCTCTGCTGAATAGAGTACTCTCTGACTGGAACTGGGGTGTATTTTTCTCTCTGGAGTGGTAATGGTGTCAGCCTCACCCAAATTGTGTGGACTAAAAGGGAAGGAAGAGGTGACTCTCAAAGGAAAATATAAATACTTGTACAATGAGGAGAGTGGGTATTGGGCAAGCAGAAACTAGCTGTCCATTATGGACTGCATTGCTGAAATCCTTAGATATTCTCAAAAAGATGTTCACTGCCTGCCTACCACCACCTTTCACCATCCAGAATCTTCCACCATTATGGTAAAGAATTGGATAAACAAGGATGAATTCAATTTTACAATCCATGCCTGACAAAGACAAATCTTTTTTTTTTTTTTAAATATTTTTTAGTTGTAGATGCATGCAATATCTTTATTCTATTTATTTTTATGTGGTACTGAGGATCGAACCCAGTGACTCACACATGCGAGGCAAGTGCTCTACCACTGAACTACAGTCCCGGCCCCCAAAGACAAATCTTTATGTTCAGAAGACCAAAGCTAACATGGAAGATTGACAAATGGTCACCATTTTAGCCAGTGGAGTTCTTGGTCTAGAAAGGTGAGCACTACCCTGATGATAACCTAGAGGGAGAAGTAATGGCCATTCCTGAGTGTCAGAGCAATATATGGGGAGTGGCCATGCCAGGAAGAGGGGTAGGAGCCTAGCAAAGGGAAGAAGGAGTCCCCAGGTAGATTCAGTTGATGCTGTCCATTGTAGGTCTGCCTTTCGCGTCCTCTAGAAAGGGGGATGGGTTCCCTGCTTGTTGCCTGTCCCCCAGGGCTGGCAGCAGGATTTTGAATTAGAGCACTATGGTCTGCCTTCAAATTAGGGCCTCTTTAGATCCAGCATAGTTCTTTACAGAGATGTTCAACAGGACATTGGCATTATAGTGTGCTTTTCCTCGAACAGGTTAACAGAGATTTAGAAAATGCCATAGTCCCCATCCCAGGCTTGGAGAGTTACACCGTATGTTAACATTGCAAAAGTTTTTAGAAGTCCTGAAGTTGAAACTGTCTATCGACTCACAGCTTTTCAAACTCACTTCACTATGGAAATCTCTCCCAGGGTGTTAACACCATGTAGCCATGTAGTGCTTTCATTCTTCAGATGCTATGTTGGGGGTTCCTGGCTTAGTAGAATTTTTAGAAAAACAGAATATATAAATCTGAATGGTCCTGACTGGTCTATTTTTTTTTAAACATTTATTTTTTTTTAGTTGTAGGTGGACAGAATATCCTTATTTTATTTTTATGTGGTGCTGAGGATCGAACCCAGTGCCCCACGCATGCCAGGCGAGCACGCTACCACTGCGCCACAACCCCAGCCCCCTTGACTGGTCTATTTTTTTTTAAATTTATTTATTTTTTAGTTGTAGGTGAACAGAATATCTTTATTTGTTTTATTTTTATGTGGTGCTGAGGGTCGAACCCAGTGCCTCATGCATGCTAGGCAAGCACGATGCCACTGCGCCACAATCCCAGCCCCTTGACTGGTCTATTTTTAAGAAGCCAAGCAGTTGTAGGGAACTGAGGTGGAAAATCCAGGCTTATGTTTAACCCTTGCCCAGTCCTACAGTATCGACCTCCCCTACATGAGTTTCAGATCAATGACTGCCAGCCCTACCCTGATCCAAACCACCTGCCTTTGTTGTCCAGGCTTCTAGGAATTTTAGAGGTCAGGTGTATAATAAAGATTTCTCTGTTTTTTGAGAGTCACACTAACTGTTATTTTCTTCATGGCTCAGAGGCTCAACATAGCAGTAGAGTCCACTTTGGAACCTCAGCAAGAAAAGGTCAGAAGAGTTTAGGGAGCAACCCTTGTGGGGAAGGGGAGGGAACCAGGGAGAAGTTTCCTCAAAGTCTTGTAGTTGACCATACTCAAGCCTGATCCTCAAAACACCTACTTTTGTAGAGAAGTCTGACTAGAACTCTGTCTGGCAGCAGCTATTACTCAGATGCAAAGATGTGGTTTTGGAGGCAGTGCACCTAGTTGTTGGGAATGTAAGAGGGCTTGGGCCTTGTAAGTGGGCTTTTGAAAAGATATTCTTATACTTACAACGAGCCCCTGTCTTGAATCTCCACCAACCCTGCTCCTCTGTTGATGGGCTCTCCACAAAAGAGCCTGGCCAATACTCTTGAGTGTCTTTTAAAATATAGAGTTTACATCATGGTTGTTTTTAAGAATTGTTGATCCTGTATGCCAAGGATACACTTTTGCAGCTCTTAACAACCTGACTGAGTGCTATTCACAATCCCAAGTTTTATCTTTTGGGAGTACAGATGGTAGAGGGCCAGTGAAGGTTCAATCAGAGTCTTGAATGTAACCCAGGTTCTGAAAAAAAAAAAATGCCCACAAGACCTTGAACTTCCTGTCCACTTACCTGAAAGGAAGAAGATCAAAGGACTAAGTAGCAAAAACCTTTGTTAACAATAAAGGGAGTTGCAGGGGAAATAGGAATGTGTCAGCTGTCCCAGTCCCTCAGGGACTGTCCTACTTGTCTGATTTGTTTGCCAGGAATCTGTGTGTCCCAAGAGGACTGTCTGATGACTGAACATATCATTCACCTTGTACTTTTTATAGGACTGGCTTTCCAAATGTTTAAAACTATGTCTATGGTGAATAGCATATAAATCCATTTTATAGCATTACTGAATCATACTATTTCTAAATCAACAGTACTTTCTTAACAGATTCTTTCATATAGAAACAGGTCTGTGGACATTATCGGGGTTTAAAAGAGATCCTTTATGCTATTTTGAAAAGATTGGAATGACTGTTACATTGTAAAATTATTTTCTCCCCAGTAGTAGTTTCCATTTGGTTACCTGTCTTGGTAATGAGAATAATCTGGAAGGTTCTGGAATTTTTGAACATCTTGACACTAACATTGTCTGCCTATGTTGGGGAGGTTTAGGAAAAAGAAAGGATAAGACTGTAGGTCAGCTCAGTTTTTGAGCCATTCTCAATCATCAAAGAGAGGGAGTTCCTGATCTCCCTGCTTTGAGATAAGTACTGCTTCCTCCACTCTGGGTGTTTTTCTCCTCTAAGCAGCTGACTTCCAAGGTGGCATGTATTCCTATCTGCTTTGACTCACATGTACCACTCACTGCCTTAGGGATTTTTAAATACTTCCATAAACATGATCTCATATTGTTTGCACAGACATTGCTAAATTCAAGCTTAGAAAAGCTATGAGACTTAAGATTGTACAATTAGTGGAGAAACTGTAGCATGAACATTACATTTTGGGTTTCGATAGCTCTGAACCATTGCATATGAATGTCACTAGCAAGTCATACTTTGGTGACCTTTCAAATGAGTATTCTTTAAAAGTCTGTTTAATAACTAGAGATGGGAAGTTGAACACAGTAAGAAAAGGATAAAAAGGGTACCACCCTAATTTTTCATGTTTTTTTTTGGGGGGGGGTGGGAAACTAAAGACTTATAGTTGACCAATGCTTATTGATTCAAATATTCTCCCTGGAAATTATATTAGGACTTTTTAAAAATGTGACTGAAAAGAACTCAAACAAGCTTAAGCAAAAATAGGCATTTGTCCTGTGTAGTCATAACTATATGTATCCTATGGTATCTTATGTAGCCATTCAATGTTGTGATAATTTAAGATAATTTAAGAATATGTAAATATAATACACACAGATAATTGAAGAATCTGTACACAGGGGACATCTTGGACCAGGTGACATCTTTGCTGGATCCCCATGGTACCCTGGGCACAACTGTCTCAGTGTCACAGCATTTATCCCACACTGTTTTACTGCTTTGGTTCTTACCTGCTGGATTATAAGGTCTTGAAAGGGTCCATATTGTAGTTGTCTCTTTACCCCCAGGGCCTATGGCAGTGTTGACACATGATACGGGATGGGAATGGGATGCCCTCAAGAATAATTCTAGCTTCAATATTTGACACATTCAAGTGGCAAAACTGAAAGCATTTCTCCTTCAACACTCAACATAATCCCAGACCCAGAATTTCATTTCTCCCCTACCTCCATGGCAGTCTGCATGAAAGAGCCATCTCTGGTGGCCTTGGAGGTAAAAACTATCTCAAACTGGTTTTGTTAGTCAGCTTTTCATAACTGTGACAGATACCTGAGAGAAACAACTTAGAGGAGAAAAGATTTATTTTAACTCATGATTTCAGAGATTTCACTCCATGATCAGCTGGCTAAGGCAGAAACATCATGGCAGAAGGAAACTTGCTAAACTTATGGAAGCTGGGAAGCAGAGAGAGAGGTGGGGACCCAGGACCAGATATAGTCCCAAAGGGCACGTCCCCAGTGACTTGCTTCCTCCAATCATGCTCCATCTGTCTCCTGTTTCCACCACCTCCCAATAGTCCATTCAGGCATCAATGGATTTATCCACTGATGAGGTCAGAACCTTCATGATCTAATCACTTCCCCAAATCCCCACTTCTGAACTTTGCTGCATTGAGGTCCAAGCCTTTAACACATGAGACTTTGGAGGACATTCCAGATTAAAACTATAACACTAGTGAAGAGCTTGGTGCTGTGTGATCCTGTTCCAAATTCCCCTCATCTTCCCCGCACCCAGATTCCAAAAGTTGAGGACTTGGGAAGACTATAAAGTGGTTCAAGATAAAAAGCAGGGGCTAGACAGGGCCCTGAGGCATGAGCAGGGCATGGTGAGGTGGGGTGAGGGCACAGAGTTGAGCTTGTGTTTTTTCTGATTGCCTGAGTGCTGCTTGCACCATACAGGGAAGCCTGATCTTGATCCACACCTGTGAGATTTTGGTCACCAAAACCTGTCTGTCCTAAAGGACCAGCACAGTTTGCTCCACTCCTTGGTGCTAACCTCATTTGAACATTAAATCAAATTCCACTTTAATGGAGCTATTGCTGGGAAATCAATGAGCATCCAGTATCTGACATCTCCAAGGAGGAGATTGTTTTATGCTTCCAAAACTATAAGGTGCTCCTTGTGCCCTTTAGGCCATCCTTTTCAGTAGGAAAGTGGTTTCCACTCCCTCCCTCCCCTCCACACATGCTCCCTTTGATGAGGCTTGAAGATGCACTCAGTTCAGCAGCTGCTTCTATAATGAGTCTTTATTGTCCAATTTGGCAGGTCCTCCCTACAGGTGGAGTGAGGTGTTTGCAAATGGAAGAGAAGGAAGACTCTAGAGGAACAATGCTTGAGTAACAATTGCCAGCTCATCTTCTGAATCTTACTTGCAGTTCATTTGGATTATTTCCAGATGAACCATGTAGCCCTCTGCATGGGTGTCTTTTACCCTGTACTGGCATTATGCCACATCATATCTGATTCCTAATTAGCTGCCAAGGAGGTTAGGCACTTAGACTGGGACTTTCTTTCCTGTACATCTCTTCTAGGGACAGAGATACAGGTTTTATGCTTGTTTCACTTTGTGTTCAGCCTTCCGCTGCCCTCCTTTTCCATGCCCCGGGCTGGCTCTCCCAGAGGTTGTGTTGAGGGTTGGCTCTGGCTGTTGGGGAAAAAAAAGGACAGTTCCCACATTCTTCAACACGGCTGCCACACACAGTGCCCAAACAGACTGGGAACAGGGCCTTGCTAGCTGGTGGATGTCTGCTTTGCCACTAGCTATGTTAAAGCATGTGGTTCTCATTGTCTTCTTTCTCCCTCCTTGCTGCCAGTCATGAATGCCATCTTCCTCAGATGTCTGAGTCCCTTGGAAACCAGGCTCTGAATTCAATTCCATTGGGGTTGACCATGGGCCACTCTATCAGAATTTCCATCTATGCCTCCAGTTTCCTTAGAGCCAAAGGAAAACAAATTATGAAGGGGGAATAGTGTAGTAGGGAGGTAGTCTAAGGACAGCTGTTCTAACCTAAATAAAACCACAACACTTACAGGAGGTAGCAAGTGCAACAGCTTCCATACCTAGAACCATCACCAAAGCAGTGCTTCATGGTCTGGGAACTTTGTTTCTTAGGATTGTCATAACAGAGGAACTATAAGCTGGACAGCTTAAAAGAACAGAAATTTATTGTCTCACAGCTCTGGGAGCTAGAAGTCCAAAATCAAGGTGTCAGTAGGACTGGTGTCTTATTAGAGCTCTGAGGGAGCATCTTATCTGTTTCACCCTTCTCTCCTAGCTTCTGATAATTTCAAGTATTCCTTGGTTTGTAGATGTCCCTTGGATTGTAGGAGCAGCCTTCCTTGGAGCTTTCTTCAATGGATGTCTTCTTATGGAGATGCTTATTTTGGATTAGGCCCCCACCCCTCACTCCAGTATGATTTCTTCTTATCTACTTACAACTTCAATGGGCACTAACTCCAAGTAAGGTCACATTATGAAATACTGGGATTAGGACTTCAACTATTTTTGTTAAGAGGACACACAATTCAACCCATAATGGAAACCAGAGATTAAAGTGAGTGAGTCTGAAAGGAGTTATGTGAATAACTCAGGAGCCCTTGCTGAAACAGTAGTCTTTTTAATTCTACAGGGAAAATTGTTCAAATTATAAGACTTCATAAAACTATTTGTATATATTGTTTCAGTTAAGGTTTTGGTGGCAAGTAATAGAAATTAACTGATATTAATCAGGTATATTTAGGTTGCAAGTGATGGAAACCCAATTCCAGCTGGTTTAAACAAAACAATAAGGAACTAAATTAATTGGCTTATGTAACCAGAAAAGTCTGGTAATGGACCTGGTTTTGGGCAGGGCACAATCTAAGGTACAGATGATGTCTTCAGAGATCTCTCTCTCTCTCCGTCTTTTGGTTGGCTTGTCTCTGCTTGGTTTCGTTCTACAGACAGGGTTTCTTCACAAATCAGGTAAAATGGTGACTGAGTATCCCAAACATGTCACAATTGCCACCCAGAAAAAAGAGAACTTCTTTTTCCAACTCATATCAATCTTAGGGAAGACATTGAATGATTAACCTTGCTTCGGTTATATGCCCATACACAAAGCAATCATTGTGGCTAAGGTGGTATAGTGTGCCCTGATTGGCCAGCATAGATTACGTGCTCATCCTTGAAGGGAGTGTTGATGATGGTTTGTCCTACTAGGTGGGACCCGATGAAAAGTGGGGAGAGAATTCCCTAGGTAAACCAAAAGGAGTGGGTAGGGGAACACATCATTAGACAGACGCTACAGTCTGCTATGTAATTCAAGCTAGTTTAAAGAAAAATGGGGATTTATTGTTAAAGATATAAGGGAGTCTTGTGGAATACAAACAGAAGCATACATCTAAGTCTTAGACAAGAACTTGAAAGCTGTCAGGATTCTGGCAACTTCTTTCTGCTCATATGCTTCATTCTTCTCCCTCTGAAATCCTCCTTTCCCTACTTATTCTACCCAGTGGGAAGAAAATGATGTCCCAACAACCTCTCAGTTTTTAATTTCATTTATTCAGAGGGCTAGCCTAATTTAAAAATTTCAGGGAAGAAAACTAGCTTGAGTCAGATTCATAACCCCAAATCAATCATGTTCAGAGTGGTAGGGGCCATATATCAGAAACATGGCATATCCAGAGAAGGAAGATCTGATAAATATGTCAACATATGTCAATCATCTCTGAGTAGCATAAGGGAACCTCAGAATCTCCCTAAAGATCATTTTATCCTAACACCTTCATTTTTCAGTTAAAGAAATAGAAGCCCCCCAAATTTAAACTGACTTAAGATCCCATACATATGTGCAAAGGCCAGATAATGACTCACTACTTAAACAAGTGTGCAGGCCCCAGGATTTCCATCCCAATTTCTTTTACAAGTCCATGTGTATGCTTAATAATTCTCAAGTGTGTTAGTCAGCTTTCAGTCACTGTGACCAAAATACCTGACAAGGACAACTTAGGGAAGGAAAACATTTATTTTGCCTCATGGTTTCAGAAGTTTAGTTCATGGTTGGCTGACTACTTTGTTCTGGGTCTAAGGTGAGGCAGCACATCATGGTGAAAAGGCATGGCAGAGAAGCTGTTGCATACATGGTGTCCAGGAAGCAGAGAGAGAAAGGATAAGGGACCATAAGGAAGATGAACCCTTCCAGGGCATGCCCCCAGTGATTACCTTCTCCAGCCATGCCTTACCTGCCTATAGTTACCACCCAGTCAGACCATTCAAACTAGGGTGGACTGATTAGGCTACAGCTCTCATAATCTAATAATTTTGCCTCTGAATACTCATGCATTAACATAAAAGATTTTGGGGAACACCTCATTTCCAAACCATAACATTGAGGTTCTGGTCTTGGGAGAAAAGTAAAAAAGAAACAAATATAACCACACATACACACCATTGCCAAACAGGAAACCTGCCCTGCTTCTTCATAGTCCTTTCACTTGCTATTCCCTCTGCCTGAAATGGGCCTCCCACCTCTCATATCCAAACCCCGACTTAGCTAATTTCTACCCATCTTTCAAAGTTTAGCTCAACTGTGACTTGCTCCAGACAAATCTAACCTCCAGACTAGGTCAGTCTTTACCCTATTTTGTATTTTCATAGTACTTCCATTTTTCCCTTCTTTTGTCATTAAATTATTAAGTGAAAATTTGCACGATAACAGCTGGGATACAAAAGGTACAGGGATTCAAGACTGTAGGTTACCCCCAGTGTTGAACATGCTTCTTTGAACATAGTAGGTGCTTGGCAAATGTTCATCAGGAAAACCAATGAACAATAAGAGAAGAACAAGAAAAAGAGAAGCTTAACCTTCACTTTTTCTATAGGAAGAAAGTTGTCTTCTTAAATCTTGTGAATTCTAAGAGGTTAGGAAAAAAGCTTCTGAGATGAAAGTTATTTTAGAATTAAATTCAAGCCTCAATAATGATGATAATGGCTAATATTTTTGAGCAGTGTCCATATGCCAGGCTCAGGACTAAGGGTGCTGTCCTTAATCCTCACACAAACTCTTTAGAGTTAGTACTATAGGCACTGAGCCTGGCTGTGCAAAACATTAAACATCCTGTCAAATTCTTAGTTCCTTAAAGATAGTACTGTGTCTCATTCTTTGTGTCTGCCCAGAGAGCACACAGACCCTGGATATACTCAGTAAATGGTGGTCATGAGTGTGAGGCTCTTAAAAGGAACAAGAACCACACTCATTTTCTCTGGTTCCAGAGCAGAGGTGTGTGGGATTTGTAGGAAAGCACTGTCTGGTGTTTCCACAGGAGACTGCACTGCTTGAGCAGCTTGAGAAAGGTGAAGCTAAATTTCTGGCATGCTTCAAGCTGAAATAATAACTGACTTTTGCTTTGGGGCAAAAAACTGGGTGATAGAAACTGCTTCAGTTTCCTTATAAATGAAAAAAAAAAGTTGAAATGCATCTGTTCTTCCTTAGTGGGTGCTTTGGCAATCATGCTTGCCACCAGAAACCAATCATGTTTCCCAAATCCATTGGTCTCTAACTTAGTGTTATATGAGTACAACAAAATACCATAAACTGGGTGGCTTATAGCAACAGAAAATTGTTTCTTACAGTTCTGGAGGCTGAAAGTGAGATCATGTGACAACATGGTCGGTTTTTGTGAGGGCCCTCTTCTGGGTTGCAGACTGCTGATTTTTCACAGTATCCTCACATTACTTCCCAAAGGCCCCTTCTTCAAATGCAATCACATCAGGACTATGGTTTCAGTTTATGAATTTTATGGGATATAAATATTTAGCATACAGCCTAATCTGAGACATGAATATGAGGAGTATAGTATGAGATAAGATCTGAATGGCAGGTAGAGAACAGACCATAGGGGTATTATTAGCTAAGGTTTTAAAGGGTTTACAATTTAATTTCAAGGATAATGGGAAGTCATTGAAAGGAAGGGATATGATCTGATTTGCAAGTTTAGAAGACCACTAGGCCTGCTATATGGAGACTGATGTGTCCACAGGCTCTGAGTTGGTATGAGAGACCACATGGGAAAGGCTGACCCCAATCAGCTGCTTTAGGGCAGTTGGTCTCCTTTTTGTTTACTCAGTTTGACATCCTTGGGCTTCATCACCAGTCCCTGGTCCAAACAACTGCATCTAAGGTAATATCTTTAACTTCACCTGATTGCAATACCATAATACATACACTTAGGTAAGAAAGAATGAATTTGTTGACATTTTTGAGCGTGTTTTTGCAATAGGCCCCTACATTTTTATGTACTCTTATGCCTTGTCCAGTAATAATCTCCATAATTTAACCCAATAATCCCAATAATTTCGTATATTCCTAATTTACTGAGCATGTACTCTATTGCAAATCCTTTTTTCATTTTTTAACTGTAGAATCTTATGCAAGCTTCACAATCACCCTTGAATTTGGTTCTAGCATTACTCTCTTAGGTCTGGGGTCCGGCTGTGTATCTGGGTTCAGTGCATGGGGAACCATTCCAGCTATTTGAACCAGAAAGGAATTTAGAGCAAGGAATAAGGTGCTTACAAAGCCTTAGAAGGGCTGGAGGAGACAAAGCCCCTGGGCCCTTGGTCTCAAGGTCATTCCCTAACAGCTGAGATCCAGGGGTTTATTTACCACTGTCATTCTGTCACTGTTGTCTGTCAGGCTCTCATTGTTGTCACTGCCACCCACCCTACAGCAGTGTGGAGTCTGGGCACTGCCAGCACCATCATTTGTCAGAGTCCTATTTGGAAATGGCAAGGTGGCGTTGCTTTCTTTCCACTTTCCTTGTCTTGCACAGACATACTTAATTGGCAAAACCAGTTCAGATCCAGAAGCCTCACTGCAAGAAGAATACTTTCAGATTGCCAACTTCTCCACGGAGGAGATGAAATAGTTTGAAGGAGCCAATTTAAGTATCCATCATACGGGGCAGAAGCAACTCTTTGATACTTATTGTGATCTCTTTTTAAAACTGAGATATAATTTTCATATAAAATGCAGATTTTAAGCATGAAATTTGATGAGTTTTGCAAATGCGTGTGCTCAAGCAATCTGCACCGCATTCAACATATGGAAGATTTCCATGATGCCCCTATCCAGTCATTCCTTCCCATTTCTCACTCAGAAGCATTGTTCTGTTTTCATCAATCTGTCTTGCACTATGAAAAAAGTACAACATTTCTAAAAATCAGGAAAATGCAGATCAAAACTACACTAAGATTTCATATCATTCTAGTCAGAATGGCAATGATTAAGAATACAAACAATAAATGCTGGCAAGGTTGTGGGGAGAAAGAAACAATTGTTTTCCTTTTACATTTTTGGTGGGACTGCAGACTAGTATTACCACTCTGGAAAGCAGTATGGAGATTTCCCAAAAAACTGGTGATGGAACCACCTTATGACTCAGCTATCCCACTCCTGGATATTTTCCCAAAAGATCACAAATCACCATACTATAGTAACACAGCCACACCAATGTTTATAGCAGCACAATTCAAAATAACTAAATAATATCAATCTAGATACCTGTCAATAGATGAACAGGTTAAGAAATTGTGGAAAATATATAATGGAGTTCTATTCAGCCATTAAAAGAATGAAATTATGGCATTTTCCAGTAAATGGATGGAAATAGAGAATATGCTAAGTGAAATTAACCAAACTCAGAAACTCAAAAGTCGAATTTCTTCTCTCATATGCAGAAGCTAGAGTCAAATAAAGGAAAGGGGGAGGAAAGGATAAGATTACATAAAGAACCAATTAAATACAAATTAATAGGCAAGTGAAAGGAAGGCCATCTCCAAAGGAAGAGACAGAAAACCCTTGGTCTGTGGTGTTAATCGGGGTTAACTAGGGATTGAACTGGAGATGGAATCAGAGTGGAGTTAAGCAATTTCATGCCAGTTTGCCTATTGCCCTCATGTTACTTTTTGCAGGCAAGAGCATGGATCAAAGGCACTAACCAAGGGCACAGGCTGGGCTGTTCAGGAATGCTTGTTTTGCATTTGGGCTCACCGAGTGTTTCCAGCATTCCAAAGGCCCCTGGGCACTTTTCTTTTGAGACTCAGTCGGTCTTTCTTTTTCTGTATTTCCAAATTCCTACCTCAACAACAGCAAGTTAGAAGAGAGCACATCTCCTGGTTTCCAATCCTATGTTCTTTTGGCAAAAAATGGGTATTTTGTATCTGCTATAATGCAAGGTTTTCCCTAATAAGCGTTAAAATTAGCTCTTTCTTTGTGAGTTGGAAAAAATTTAGTTAATATTTGCAGTATTTTTTCATTAACCTAAGATAGGATTTCTGAAAGTGTGTTGTTCCATTGAACACTAGTGATTTTATAAAGGTTGAAATGCAGAAATCCTCTCTCTGCCATCTTAAATACTTACAGTGCACACTAACATATCAAAAGTTCTGGAAAGTTCTGCATCAATAGAATCATAAAGTTGTTGAACTCAGCACAAACCAAACTTATTTCATCAAGAATTATTCCCTTTCATTCTCATAAACACCATTACCAAGTAATACACTTTGGGAAATTTTGGATTAGAGCAAGCAGAATTGAAAATCAATCTCCAGTAAACTAATAATTTTCTTCTGAGATCAAAGAGTTTTCTTAATGCATTGCCTGTTTTCTCTACCATGGACAACTACCAAATGTTAACATTGGGGTATATTTAGTCAATTTGTATCTTTGGGAAGATTTTGATTTAACTTAGGTTGTTTTTGCAGTATGCGTTTACTGCATAAAAGATTCTTGGACAGGTATACAGATCTTAGTTGCACACAAGGGAAGCCAGCAGGTGGGATGTTTCTGTTTCTGTATATTATATTCTGAAAATCAGTATTGAAGACCTCCAACTTTTTCTTTTCCTTCAAGATTTTCTTAAAAAGGATTTTAAATTTTTTATATATTTAAAATTAAATCATCAACTTCTGCCAAAATATGTCTGCCATGATTTTGATAGTGATAGCCTTTAGTATATTAACCAATTTGAAGAGGATTAATACATTAATACCTGTTCATGGAAGCATCCATGAACATGGTACATGTTTCCATGTATTTGATCTCTTAAACTTTTTTAGTTTGGTAGTTCTAAGTGTGAAAATATTGCATATTTTCATTAATTTTATACTCAATATTTGATGCTGCAGTTTCCCTCCCCATTTCCTGGAATTCTCATTTTCTTTATCCTTTCTTTTCTTTATTCATAGTACTTATCCCTCCTAATAGGCTAGATAATTTTATAGCTTACTGTTTATATATAACCAAAATATGTTATTATTATTATTATTATTATTATTAATGATTATAGTTTGTTTCTTTCCACAAGAATTAAACTCCACAAAAGCAGAGATATTTGTTTTGTTACAAGCTCTTGAAATAATGTGTGACACATGGTAGACATTTTTTTGTGTGTTTCACAACTTTAATAAAATATACTAACTATTCTGTACAAATTGAAAACACCATATTCAGGTACAAATGTGTTGTTAGGTAAGGCTGCTCACTCTACGCTCTACACAGAATTTTATATAGAGGTAAAAAAAATGATTCAAATGACTGTGAACATCTCATCAGAAACTGTGAGGCAGTGATATCTTTAAAGTGTCAATAGAAAACTTTCAACTTAGATGAAGATTTGATACATTTGATAATGGTGATATTAAGGACAAGGAGGAAGGTAAGGGGACATACCACCTGATACATACATATACATACCAACGCATGAATTCTAAAGGAATTCTAAAAACAATTTTGTTAACACGAAAGAGGATGGAAATGGAGGAAAAGAGGCATAATAAACAGAAGAGGTAAACAGAAAATAAAATGGCAATAGTCATGTGATGGCATGGTACTCAGCAATGGACAGGAGTGAACTACTGATTATGAACCAACCCGAGTGACTCTCAAGAACATGCTGAGTGAGGGAAGCCAGACACAGAAGAGTAAGTGTAAGTGACTCCACTTTTTAAAATGAAAATTTAGAAAAGCAAAAGCCAAATTATGGGAAAAAAGTCACAAGTGGTTTCCTCTTGGATGTGGAGAATTAATTTATTGGGAACAAGCTGGCTTTGGGGAATTTTCTGGGTTAATAGTAATGTTTAATCACAATACAGGCTTGAGTTACACAGATGAATATATAGTCATGTGCTACGTTATTTTGGTCAATAAGGACTGCATATAAGATGGGGGTCCTGTAAGATTATAATGGAGCTGAAACATTTCTATCACCCAGTGAACACATAGCCAAAGAAAAAGTGAAATAAAAGGAACTTGCAGAAGAAAAAGAAAGAGCTTAGCAGAAGCTCTTGCAGACCTAAACAAGCACCTTAAAAAGGTTGAAAACACATTCCTCAACACCAAGAGGTTTTTCAATAATAGAGAGCAATGTTCACAATGCATTATCTGCTTACAAGCAAATGTATGGTGAAGAAAAAAAAAAAGCAAACCACCACACGTATATTCCTGAAGAGTTGCACCTCCTCAAGATGAACCTCAGGCAGGCTCTTCACGAGGGATTCCAGAGACCCTGTGAACAGAGGTGACAGCTCCATGCATGGAGTAATAAGTAATGTATTACTTATTACATTACAATGCTAGGTATTGAACCCAGAGCCTTGCATGTTAGCTAAGAATTGTATCACAGAGCTACACTCCAAGCAAGCCCATATCTTAGTTTTAAACAATTAAAAAAATAAGAGTAAATAAAAATAAAAACTTTTAAAATGGAACAAAGCTTATAAAGAGATAAAGAAAATATTTTATATAGCTGTACAATGTATATGTAAGCTGTTATTGAGTCAAAAAATTTAAAGCATATAAACTAAAAAGATTACAGTATACTAAAGTTATCATTTTAGTGAAGAAAATTTTAAAATAAAATAAAAGTATCTATAGTGTATAGCATCTATAAAGTCTACAGTAGTATACAGTTAATATCCTAGGCCTTCACATTCACTCATTGACTCATCCAAAGCAACTTCAGTTCTCAAATTCCATGGTCAGTGCTTTATACAGGTGTACCATTTTAATCTTTTATACTGTGTTTTTGCTATATCTTTTCTATGTTTAGATATGTTTTGATACTCACTTGTATTATAGTTGTCTACAGTATTCACTACAGTAGCATGCTATACAGTTTTGTGGCCTAAGAGCAATGGGTTGAACCATGTAGCATAGGTGTGTAGTAGGTTCTTTTGTCCAGGTTTTTGTAAATACATGCAATGAGGTTCATATACTGATAAAATTACCTGATGGCATATTTCTTAGAATGTAACCCCACAATTAAGAAATGCATGACTGTATTTGCCAAAACTGACAGAATGATACACAAGATATGTATCATATGCATATGAATCTTATCTTAAAGAGGAATAAAAAAGTAGTCAAAAGCCAATATTTAATATCTAGTTGATAATATGCATGCTGAAGTGTCTAGGGGATGAAATGTGCTGATTCCTACAATTTTAAAATACAGAAATAAATAAAATGGATTAATATTTGATGTAATAAATAAAATACAATAAAACCTTAATTATAGGATCTAGATGTTGAGTATGTGGAAGTGAATTTTGCAGTTCTTTGAGCTTTTTTGTACGCTTGAACATTTTTCATAATAAAATGTTAGAAAAAATTAATCAATCCAACACTGACTCATTACTTCCTATACCCTTCAGGCCTACTCTTAGTCTACTGCTATTTGTTCCATTAAATGGCGCCACTTTTTACACAAACCTGATGCTTTTTTTTTTTTTTTAGTTGTAGATGGACACAATGCCTTTATTTTATTTATTTATTTATATGTGGTACTGAGGATTGAACTCAGTACCTCATACATACTAGGCAAGTGCTCTACCACTGAGTCACAACCCCAAGCCTTGGTGCTTTTTACCTCTCCCTTTTCCTTATTCTTCACAACCACATCATCAACAAATCTCAGAGATTACATTGTCCAGTCTATGCATGTCTTCATCCACGATAGCTACCAATCTATTGAAGCCATCATCATCTGTCACATTGACTACCACATGAGCCTCCTAAAGAGGCTTCCCATATCCACATTGGACCCTTTTCATCCCTTGTTAGAACAGTCTTTTGAAAATGTTATCTCGCTCCTGCTTAAAATACTTCTAGGACATCCCATTGTCATGAAGATAAAGCTCCAAATCCTTCATGTTGCTTAGGGGGCACTTCCCTGTCCCTCAGCTTCATTTCATCCTATTTTCTACTTTATTATCTCAGTTCCAGTATGTCTGAGATAAATGCTATTTCTTCTGCCTAGAATATTCTTCCTCCTTTATTTCTTTCTTCTGGCAAATGACTCCTCAATTTAAATTCTTCATGTCTCAATTTAAATGGATCTTCCTAGAAGGCCTCCTGTTTGCCTCACAGAATAGATCAGATAGATCAGATCCCCTTCCTATGGCATGAAATATATATATATTTTTTTGGTACCAGGGATTGAACTCAGGGGTATTCGACCACTGAGCCACATCCTCAGCCCTGTTTTGTGTTTTATGTAGAGATAGAGTCTCACTGTTTTTTTTAGAGCCTTGCCATTGCTGAGGCTGGCTTTGAACTTGGATTCTCCTGTCTCAGCCTCCCCAAGTGCTGGGATTACAGGTGTGTGCCACCGCACCTGGCTGTGAAGTACTTTTTCATATTACTTATTACATCACCATCATATCACTACATTCTCAGAACTTAGCACAGTAGACTGGCATGTGAGATATGCTCAAGATAATATTTGTGATATATGTAGTTGAATGGGAGAGGGTGTGTTGTTATATGGTTATACTTACTTAGATGTTAAATTTGGGAGAGAGATCATGATTTTATATGTTGGAAGGTATATGCATCAACATTTTTGGGACTATAGATATTAGACATTGGAATCAAATCAGTAAATAATGATGTTCATATGGGTGGATGTCTAGCAGTAGTATTGACCTCTGGTACAGTGAAACCAACTCATTTCTCTTTAGTTGTTTTGGCTCTTCCCTTGTATGTTTTGTTTGTCCTCAGTCTGGTTTCCCTCATGATTTCCATATAGCTGTCAGTAGCAACTGCTGCTGCTTTTCACATACTTCAAGTAAGAGACATTGACTTCTCATTAGACTCACTCAAGTCCAAGAAAACTTTCCTAGAAGTACTTCAACAACCATCTCCTGTATCCTATTGGCTACAGTTGAGTCATATGTTCATTCTTAAATCAATCACTACTTGGCTCCTACTCAATATAAGCAGCTTATACTAATCAGCTGATCATATCTGGGATCAGCTCCCTTCAATCACAAATGCTGCATGAGGAAAGAGTGGATACCTGGATAAAACTGAGACTCTGTTAAGAAGGATGAAGGGAAGGATGGATTCTGGGAACACAACAAATAATATTCGCCTCTGTATATTATTCTTCAAATTGCTTTCTTTTTTTTTCAGATAGTTGACATTTTATAAGTGAGATTATGTTTAACTCTGCATTGATAGTTGAAAGCTCAGAGATAAATCTGTGTCCTATTTTTAGAAAATGCACAGAATTTAGTGGTATTTTTATATTAGCATTATTCTTACTTCCTATTTATACTTTTTTCTTTTGCCTCATTTTTAAAAAGTTAATTAATTATTTATTCTAAGTAGGTATATATGACAGCAGAATGCATTTTGATTCATTGTACGCAATGCAGCACAACTTTTTATTTCTCTGGTTGTACATGATGTAATGTTGCACCATATGTGCAGTCATACATGTACCTAGGGTAATTATGTCCATCTCATTCCACCGTCTTTCCTGCCCCCATACCTCTCCCTTCTTCTCCTTGCCTTTGCCCAAAGTTCCTCCATCTGCACCACCCTCCCTGCATTATGGATTAGCATCTGCTTATGAGAGAGAACATTTGGCCTTTGGTTTTTTGGGATTGGCTTACTTTGCTTAGCATATTCTCCAACTCCACCTGTCTACCTGCAAATGCCATAATTTTATTCTCTTTTAATGCTGAATAATATTCCATCATGTATATATACCACAGTTTCTTTATTCATTCATCTATTGAGGGGCATCTAGGTTACTTCCATAGTTTAGCAATTGTGAATTGTGCTGCTATAAACATTGAAGTGGCTGCATTACTGTAGTATGCTGTTTTTAAGTCTTTAAGGTACAGACCAAGGAGTGGGATAGCTGGGTCAAATAATGGTTTCATTCTAAGTTTTCTAAGGAATTTCCTTACTACTTTCCAGATTGATTGCATTAATTTGCAGTCCCACCAACAATGTATGAGTGTGCCTTTTCCCCCACATCCTTGCCAACACATTATTGCTTGTATTCTTGATAACTGCCATTCTGACTGGAGTGAGATGAAATCTTAGAGTAGTTTTGATTTGACGTTTGCTTCATTTTTATTGTCCATTTATGATTTACTCTTTTATATATTTCATTAAACTATATTAATTTAAAAATTAGATATAAGCAAATAAAATATAAATATTTCCCTTTTTGTATGCTTCCTGTCCTTTCTGTTGCTTTGTTAAGTGTCAGGAAGTATGGATTATTTACCACACTTTCCTGCCATTAATAAACAGGAGTTTTTTGGTATAACCAGTATGCCATTATTTCTTTTATTTTATTTCCAATGAATAACCCTTTGGAATACTCTTTCCCTAATAATTTGAGAAGACAAAATAATTTTTGTTATTTTTTTATGAAAGAAACCAAGAAGAACCAAGAGACTACAATAATTTCATGGCCTTTGAGAAAAACACCCTATATAGAAATTATTTTCATTTTTATATTTATTCGTTTATTTTCATTTTATCTTAGAAGAAGGGGATTGAAAGGAAGGAAGGACATGAAAAGGGTTCAACCACAGCATGAAATTGACCAAATGATCCCATGTAATAGATGAGCATACCACATTGACCACCTTTATATATATATTAAGTACCAATTAAAAAAACAATAAATAAATAAACAAGTAGAGTAGAAGAAGAGGAACAAGGAGAGAGAAGAGGGAAGGAAAAGAGGAATTACTGGGGACTGAAATGGAGTAAATTATATTCCATGCATGTATGATTATGTCAAAATAAATTCTATTATTACATATAACCATAATGCACTAATAAATACATTTTTAAAAAAGAATATACCAAAATGATGGGGCTGAGGTTGTTGCTCAGTGGTAGACCACTTACCTAGTGATTCTCAGTACCACATATAAATAAATAAATAAAATAAAGGTCCATTGATAACTAAACAACTAAAAAAATATTAAAAGAAAGAATATACCACAATTTTAAAAAAGTTAAAATTGAACTGATCTCATTATGAGAGAATTACCTAGTCCTGAGTCTTGTGGAGCATTGTGTACTTTACATGGTTTTGTTGTTTAAAGTGCTATGCCCTGTAGCCAGTTGGAAAACATCAACAACAACAAAAATAAACAAATCAAAACCCACAGCCCCCTTCCTTATTTCCTATATCCAGATAAATTTCAAGTAGATAAAATATTGAAATGTAAAGCACAAGACAGTAAAAGGAAATATAAGTGAATAAGTAATCTTAGGGAGAGATGATACCAAACATAGAAACCATATAAGAAAACATTGGTTATAAATAGTAGCTAACAGGGCTGGAGTTGTTGCTCAATGGTAGAACACTTGTCTAGCATGTATGAGGCACTGGTTTCAATTCTCAGCACTGCATATAATTAATGAATAAAATAAAGGTCTATCAAAAAAACCCAAAAAAATCCAAAAAAACAAAACAAAAAAAATAAATAAATAAAGGTCTATCCACATCTAAAAAAAAATTTGAAAAAAATAAAAAAAATAGTAGTTGACATCTATTGAGGGATGATTATGTGCTAGGCCATGTATTAAGGACTTGAGTTATCTCAATTTGTTTTCACTTCAATCCTATGATGTAGATATTATTATTATTATTATATTGTTTTATAAATAAGAAACATGAGACACATGGAAGTTAATTATTTTACTTAAGGTTACACAGGCAGGAAGTGATTAATATCTGAATACCAGTGGTATGACTCCAAAGTGTGAAAATCAAATGGGACATGATACAAAATGGTGTTTACTGAATATATCTGCCATTTTTCCTATAGAAGTGTTAAGAAAGCCAAATGAATTGTTTGAATACTTGGAAAATCATAAAGGAGTCACCAATGTTCATGAGCAGGGGTTCACCTACTGCTTGCCAGGGTGGAACCAGGGTAGAACAAGGAGCCCAGCAGCCTCCTCACCCTTCTTCATCTGTCTTTTTTGGTCCTTCTCATTTAAACTGTTGCTGATCATTAGGCCACCAGAAACCATCTCAGCTAATTTAGGTGCCTCCTCAGTTAGGCCAAACAACCTGACTTCTTATTCTTGGGGAAAAGGGGCATAGGTCCCACACATGAAAGATGAAAGAGAATTGAATAAAAAGTAAAGCACAACACAACAAAACAAAAAAACCCCAAACCCAGTAGTGCTCTCAATCAATTGGCAATTAGTTCTTCCTTCTTCTTTTCCACATTTCCCAGCAGGTAAACAAATAAGGTTAACCTTTGCAGCTTGCATACAGTTGTGCAAGATGCTTAGATAACTACAAATTTAAGCCAACTTTTAGTTTAAAATTTATAGGAAGAAAATATTTGTAAATACAGTATTGCTATTGCCAAAGAGTTTGTGGAATATCCCATTCAGTGGTATAATACTGGAAGTTGTTTACTCCTCTACAATTTACTATACACAGTAATTCTTTAAATGTTTGTTTTGGTTTATTACAACTAAAAATGTGAAAAAGGACCCTTCTTGTCTATCAAAGCAATGGTAAATGCAAACTGCTATCATTGACAAGACTTGGCATAGTAAAGAGGTGGAATTTCCAAATCTGTTGCATTCTAGTGGATTCATGAATAATCAGGAGTTAAGAGAGGCTCCTCCAATGAGAAAATTGTTGGGAATACTGACCACAGAAAGGAAAATTTCAAAATTTCCAGTATTTGTTACTTTAGACTTCTTTCCAACCCTGGGAATTCCACTCGTACCAGCACTATGGGCCATTTCGAAAGATAGGGGGGAAAAAAGAAGATGCAGTTTGGAAGACATCATCTTCATCCTTCCAGTAGCCACTTGGGGAATATGCAGCAGTTTCCTTATTAGGATGTTTTGAAACATCCTGTGTTTCTCCACACTGACAAAAGCTCTTCTGTGAGCTAGACTGAAAACCTACCACCTCATAGTATTTTACTCACATGGCCCCAAGGTAGAATTGCAGAACCTAGGAATCAGTGAATCCGTGGGTATTTCCAACTGAGTTCTAACTCTGGAAAAGTAGGTAAGTATTAAAGTTATAAGCTATTTTTTTTTAATTCTTAACACATTTCTTCACAGTATTTCAATGATATGATGGCATTAATGACTATATTGTACATCTCTTGAAAAAATAGTCCATTAATATATAGGATCTTATTACTGGTATTAGGATTAAAACTTATTACTTTATGGAACTGAGTTAATAAAGAAAAATGCAATTCACAGCATTAATTAGCAGCATAGGCATAATGTAAATCTTGTTTGAAAAAAATCTTTTAATTTGAATGATTGTTTGAAAAGGCTACTAACTTAAGAATGGATTCACTTAAGTATTTTAACCTGAAAAACTGAGAGAAGATATGTTGATTTTCAGACCCTAAAAATCATATGCCATCTCTGAATGATTGCATATTTTAAATAACTTAACTCTAAGTGAGGAATCATTTTAGAATATTGAAGATCATTAGTCAACTCCAAAAGTTCCAGGCTTGGAATTGTGTCTAATTTCCAGGCTGTAGAGGAAGTTGTTGGATTTATTTTTTAATTGAAAAATAACATTTATTCTCCTTCCTAATTAAAAATGGTCATTGAAAAGTATTGGAGAATAAACTGAAAAGAACAGGGGAAAAAGTAAGGCTCACCTATGCTAGTTAGGGGTAACTTATGAAAACATTTCACTATTTACATTTGTTTTCCAATCAAATTTTTTGTTTTATTGTTATTAAAATTACAAAAGGAACATATGCTCATTATGAAACACTGTGATAATATAGAATAAAATGTGGAAGTCACCCTGTTATGGGCTAAAGCAGATCCCCTTAAAACTTATGTGTTAAAGGTCTAATTCCTAGAACCTTAGGATGTAATTAAGTTAAAACGAGGTCCTTAGAGTAGACCCAGTCTAATATTACTGGTGTCTTTATAAAAAGGAGAAATTTAGGTCCACAAAGAGGCAGTAGGTATGTGTACTCAGGAAAGAGCATGTGAGGACACTATGAAAAGACAGCCAACCTGAAAGCTAAGGAGAGAAGCTTCGTAAGAAACCAGAGCTATGGACATCTTGATCTTCAACTCCAGCCTCCAGACTGAGGAAATAAATTTTGTCATTTAAGCCATTTAGCCTATTGTATCTTTTATGGCAACCCTAGAAAACTATGCCCTTTGTCCTCTATCCCACTTTCTCCGGGGTAACCATAACCAATTCTGTCCTTCCAGACTTATTTCTAATGATTTTGTGCACAGTCATATGTAGGGAGTTACCTTGTTAACACAGGTGGGATCATACTAGAAATATTCCTACATGACTTGCTTTTTTCATTTAACAGTGTATCATAGAACACTGTATTTTCATAACAAAACACCTATTTCATTCTTATTGAAGATTGCATAGGTTTCCATTGTATAAATGTAATGATTTTTTAGCCATTCCTTTTTTGATGAGCATTTAGTGTTTTCATTTTTGTTTGACCAATGATGCTGTAATAAGCATCTTTGTATATTTGTGGTTGAGGTCATATACTAACATATCTTAGGAATTATTACAGAAGTGGAATTTATGGGTCAGAAAGCACTTACATTTAAAATGTGAAAGCCATTGTTTTAATTAGCTTTTTCACTGCTGTGACCAAAAGACTTGACAAGAACAATTAGAGGAGGAAAAGTTTATTTGGGGCTTATGGTTTCGGAGGTCTTAGTTCATAGATGGCCAACTCCATTCTTTGGGGCCTGAGGTGAGGCAGAACACAGGAGAAGAGTGTGGTGGAGGAAGCAGCTCAAGATATGGCACTGGGAAACAGAGAAAGAGCTGTCCTCATGACAGGCAAAATATAAACCCCAAAGGTATGCTCCCATCAACCCGACCTCTCCAGCAACATCCTACCAGCCTGTAATTATCACCCAGTTAATTCCTATCAGGGGATTAATGCACTGATTATTAAAATTCTCAGAATCCAAACATTTCACCTCTAAACTTTCTTTCATTGTCTCACACATGAACTTTTGGGGGAAACCTAATATCTAAACCATAATAGCCATTGTTAAACTGCCCTCTATAAAGCAATTTATAGTCCTAATGATATATATGAGACGTTCCTCTTTAGTCATTCAGGTTTTGCAGTTTTTCTTTTCTTGTTTATAGGTCTGAGTGTATATAAGTATATACACAGATACATAAGAGATTTTTAAAATATTGTGATTATACTCTGTATTTTTTGGAAACTTTTAGTCATAAACATAAATTATTTCCTCTTGAAAAGATAATATAGTCATAATTTTCAGTCTTTTATATAGAATCATTTTTCTTTTGAGGGATCCCTGGCCTATTAAAACCACTGTTAGTGTCAATGCTGGGTACTGGATCTTGTGAATTTGGAACAACCTAACCATATCTCTGAAGGGTTTGTCTTCCTGATGAGGGCAAAAATCAGAAGTCTCTCTGGAAACCAGCAAGCAAATTTTTTGAAACAGTGTCCTAAGGTATTCCTCTGAAAGTCAACTTCCAGTTTTCTTTTAAAACTAGTTAAAATTATCAAAATAATATTCAATCCCAGTAAGCTCATTAAATGCTTAAAAAATTGCATTGGGCTGTGTGTGTGTGTGTGTGTGTGTGTGTGTGTTGTTGAGCCAGGATTAGTTCTAGTAGGATTTTTTGTGGATGGATCTGAGAGTAGTTGGAAAGTGGTTACTATGAAGTGAGAACAGATGACTGGTTTGGTTGGGTCTATGCCTCCTTTCAATTATCTCATTTGGGGTTCTATTCTATATGACTTCAAGGTAATAAAAATGAAGTGACAACTTTGTTGTTCCTCACTTATGAATAGATGTGAAAATTTTAATCTGAACACAATCCAACAGATATTTGTGGATAGCTTACCATGTGTAAAATACCAGTAATATACTGGGAGCAACAGAAAGAGGCTAACATGGTGGCTACCTTCAAATTGCTTTAGTTCAATGGTTATCAGACCTGGCATCTGAATCAAAAAGGAATCAGTTTTTAAAGATGGATTTGATATAACTACCAATAAAACCTATTTGGCATTGTATATGTTAAACTAATCATTTGCCTATTCTTTGACACAGCAATTTTATTCCTAGATATGTACGCAGTAGTCAGGCATATATATGTGAACAAAAATACATGAACAAAATGAACATAAGAATGTTAATTGCAGCTCTATTTGTAACAGCCCCTAATTGGAAATAAGTTTAAATGTTCACCAACAGGCCAGCAATGAGAATGAATAAATCTCACACCTAAGTGACAACATAAATTTAATGAACATAATGCTGAGCAAAGAAATTCAAAGTATATATTGTATAATTTTATTTACATCAAGTTTTAAAAAAGCAACACTAGTCTATACTATGAACAGTCAAGATATTGACTAACTTTGAGGGAAGAGGTTCTGGAAAAAGAATATGAAAGGAATTTGGGGGGTGCTTGTACTGTTTCTTGATTTGATTAGTTTCTGGGTATGATTACTTATGGAAATGTCACGCTGTAAGCTAATAATTTTTCATTTTTCTGTATGTATGCTATCATTAAAATTAGCATTAAGAATATATAGATTTTTAAACCTGTTCTGATTTACCAAAGTAGAATAGCTACAAATTTACATAAGGGGCTCACTATTGTATGTTTTACAAGCCCCCCCCCTCCCCAAGGATTCTGGTGCATTTGGACACTGCTTTGGGGAAAGCAACATTTTATCTCTCCTTCTTAAGACCTCACCTCTGCCTTTTCACTGGAGAGGAATTTTTGTAGAGATCAGTAATGCATTATCCATTTATTATGGTGTTACCTAGAGAAAGTCATTGGCAGCCTACTCCATTGATTTCCATGGCCTCTGTACTTAGGACCCTGGTCCGGTACTTGCTCCAAATGAAATAGAATTTTTCCTCAGAGCAACGTAAAGAGATGGACCAGTCAAGAGGTGGATGTGGTGGTTCACTAAGGATTCTGGATTTTCATTAGGTTTTTTAACAGAATTGTCATATTGGAGCAAACAAGAAAGTGTAGCTGTGAAGTAAATAGATTCAGAGGCATATACCGAGTATGTTGTGAGGATTTTTGCCTAAATAGTAACAAATTTTGAAATGTAGAGTTGATATCTTGCGATTATACATTATGTTGTTTTTTTCCTTATCATACATGGAATCAGGCTGAGCATATAAAGAATATGTCACTTTTTTGAATATATTAAAAGACAGAATATGACAATACCCAAGAATCAAAGAGAAAAAAAACGTGTTTCAAGAAATCAGATAAGAAGGAAGGGTGCATCTGTTATTGAGACAATCTAATTAATGATGGGGCGGGGGAGGAAAGAAGAGAAGGAGGGAGGGAAAACAAGTAGATAATCATTATTTTCCAATTTTGGACAAAGGCAAAAATGGTCTAGGTAGGAATTAAAGTAAGTTTAGTTGTGCAAATCTCCTTTTCAGAAGTCAGTGATGATGTGTTACTCTTTTCATGCCCAAATCACGTGATCACTGCACCTGGTAAACATGCTGGCCTTCTTCATATGTGACATTGCCCACAGTGCCCCAGAGATGGAAGCTGCAACAGACAGATCCTCCTCCTCACAGAATGAGAGCCCTGTATTGGATTTCTTATAAGTGTTATTTCAGAGAATCCTCACCATATCCTGGGAAGTAGATTTTATTTTCCCATTTTACAGACAAGGTGGTAAGGCATAATAACCCTCTAAGAACAGAACTGGTCAAATTCAACAGAATTCAAACCCCAGAATGAAGCCCCTTGGAAGGTGGTGATCCTTAGATGCCTCATGTTCATATCTGTAGAGTAGAGATTATTATAGTACCCACCTCACAGCATTGCTTGATCATGTGAGACAAGGCATGTAAAGCAAGCAGCACAATACTTGGCACATTGAATTTGCTCATAAAATGTTCCTTTTCATGTTTCTCCATCTTTCCAGGATTTCATCCCTTTGGGAACTGAATTGTGTTCAAATGGCTATGTTCAATTTCTAAAATCCCTTAAGCAGGTTATTTCCAGTTTATTGCTGCTTGGTTTCTGACTCTGGGCACATAAGATGCTAAAATGAAAATATTTTTGAGAAAAGAAAAGCTGTATGTAAAACATTAATTTTTATAGACTTACTATGACTTTTCTTTTGTGCTGATTACTTTAAATAGTCTTTTGGGCATTATCACTTCCCTCCTCCCTTAATTGAGTAACTGACAGGTGAAAATATCAATTTACTCCGAGAAGGCTTTTTATATTTTCAGCAGGCTTATGGTCACATTGGTTCATCATTTATGACCACTCACCTGGTAGTTACATTTCCCAGTGTGGGTTGGTTGATGTAACAGCACGTAGCTGGGTTAGAGCTGGGCTTAGGTGATTCTGATGATACAGGCACTGATTTGCAAGGTGGTCAAGGAGCCTCGGATCTTGACTACCCCTGGGTTCAAGCAGCATGCCTGCCATTTTTCAAAGTCATTTTTGCATAACTAAATGTCGATCACTGACAGAATGTTGTGTGCCCTGCGTGTTCTGCCAGTATATAAACGGCTTAATAAGGTGGCAAATAAAAGAACTATCTAGACTAGCTACTTAACACTTCCAGGCTCAAAGAACTTTTCTACCCAAGTGGGTTCAGTAGCTCTTTTGTGTGGGCATTTATAGGAACCTTTACAGGTTCCAGGAAATAGCTTTGAAGGAGATATTCTGAAAACTTGGACTCCCTATGGTCAAGCAAAGTGGGAGGCTTGGACTTGGTAAAATTTGAGTATTAATGTTAAAGTCAATTATCTTGGTTCTAAGACTAAGCTATTTTGGATTGCTTTTTCAAGTTTCAATAGTAGAGTACTTATAAAAAGAATGTTGATTTCTTTATAAAGAAAAATACAGAGCCGGGCGCGGTGGCTCAAGCCTGTAATCCCAGCACTTTGGGAGGCTGAGACAGGAGAATCGCGAGTTCAAAGCCAGCCTCAGCAACGGCGAGGCGCTAAGCAACTCAGTGAGACCCTGTCTCTACATAAAACACAAAATAGGGCTGGGGATGTGGCTCAGTGGTCAAGTACCCCTGAGTTCAATCCCCAGTACCCAAAAAAAAAAAAAAAAGAAAAAAGAAAAATACAGATTAAAAACTCCTCAAAGTCAGGCATTATAGCCTGCGTTTTTTAGGTAGTGCCACAAAACCTGAACTAGTGCTACTATATAGTAGGTACTCAAAGAAAAATTGAGAGTAATATTTGTCACTGATTCCACTCTCTTGTGCATGAAGGTTTAGAGTGCTTATTAGTGGACTGTGGTTTCTTCTTGCAAAGCATCAAATTCTCTGCTATGACTCATACTAACAGGAAGACTGATGAAATATCTTTCAGTGGTAACTGGAATGTGTTCTTTATTACTTAAAAGTGCAGCAGATTCATTAACGCTGAAATCAGATATGGCCAAGGCTGAATAGCACACAGAGGGAAGTGAAGCATGTTCTTAGAGGACTATGGTGAAACTTGTCCTTTTTGAACTTTTTTTAAAAATCAGAAATGAGAATAAGTGTAGCAATACTTATGGACATGACTGTAATTCTGAAAAAAATGTTTCTATTTGCTTTGAAGACACTTTGCAAGTGAATTATAATTTATTATCCAGGACTAAATTGTCTACAATAGGCGTTTCTATTTTTTATGTATAATAGATATAAAATATTTAGAAATTTGACTAATTAGATGAAATTCTTCCCTCCTCCTCTTCCACAGTATCTCCATGAGTTTGGGGGCAGGGGTTGTTGTCAACATATTGTATAAAACATAAGAGCTTGTCTTAATTTTTGAGAACTTGGAAGTATATTGATATTGGAGTAGGCAAGGGGAGAAACTCCATCTTCATTTTTGTCTCTCTTGAGCAGCCAGTGAGTAATCTGGGTGTGTCTGTTTCACTGGAGTTTTGGTCCCAGAACATTTTCCCTGAACATTTTTCTCTTGTGAAATTCCTTATTCCAAATTCTATGTCATTGAGTAGATAATTTTTCTGCAACAAGTTATAAAATTAGGCATATGAAAGAAAAACTTACGTCTATATCCTTGATTTTAATCTGCTAGCTAAATTGGGTATTAAGATTTAAATTACAGTATAGTATTGCTTTGCCCACAAACCCCTCCCAGGCTCATCTTTCCAGGCTCATGATTTCAGACTAAAGGGGAGGAAAATGGGAGAGAAAGCTGGAGTAAGCCTTTCTACTTCCTTTCTTGCTTTTCAAACATAGTTCCCTAATGAATGTTGTTTGCTGAGTGCCTATCTGAATTAGGTGTTGTACAAACACTATCTTATTTAATCTACACAGTAGTGCACTGTGGAAGCTGCTGTTATTTTTTCTCATCTTCCTGATGAGAGCGTGGAGGCATGGAGCTTGTAAGTGTGGAACCTCACCCAGTTCTATTTAATTCCCAAATTTTCACTCTTCACATACATGGAATGCACTTGGTACATGTTTGAACATCTGAACCTCTCATTCTCACACCACAGAGGACAATGGCTGTTAGATACAAAAAAACCTAGCAAAGGTTTAACTGAAGAGAAGGGAAAACCTAGTTTTAGGAGAGAAAGAAGGAAGGAGGGGAGGAAAACAGAAGAGCAGAACAAAATGAATAGAAATGAGGCTAAGGAAAGAGACATGGGTATTTGGGAGAATTTATGGAAGAAGGAATAGAAAGAATAAATCAAAATCCTGCAAAAAAAATATTGGGAAGACCCACCAGTTAAGTTGTTTTATATGGGGGATATTTCTAGTTTTTTCAATAGAAGTTCTCTAAATTCTTAATATTCCTCTCTAGAATTTTTACCACTTTGAAATTGAAGGTATTCATATGAGAATTTACTCATGGAAAGACTAAGAGAGACTATCACTATCTTGTCTCCTTCAGTCTTTTCCAACACCTGATTGTTTCCCTCTTTATTTCCTTGATAATCACTGTGTACTCACTGTGCCCAAATACTGTGGAATAAAATATAAAGTGGAAGTTACTTATATTGTGGAGGAAAAAAGATACATGCACAGATAAATCTGATATGAGAAATAATAGTACAAACAGATATTATTGGGCATCTCTCTCTATCAGCTGGGGAAGCAATCTAATAAACTAATTCACATTGTTTCTAATGACAAGTGTGGCAGGTGAGAAACATTGGTGATGGTGGTACGGTAAGTAGAGGCTTCTATGCCTCCATTTCAAAATTTGCATTAAGGGGCTGGGATTGTGGCTCAGCGGTAGAGCGCTTGCCTCGCATGCGTGAGGCCCTGGGTTCGATCCTCAGCACCACATACAAAGCAATAAAATAAAGACATCGTGTCCATCTACAACTAAAAAAAATTAAAAAAAAAACACACAAAAAAACAAAATTTGCATTAATTTTCAAAATGCATATTTCCACATTAGTTTTTTTGCCTGTGGCCAGTTCTGAATCCTGAGAATTGGTATACTTTATTATTCCAATTGGTTATTGCTTGTATAGGAAAACTATTGATTTCTGCATTGTCTGTCTTAAATCTTGCTGTTAGCCACCTTTCCATCACTATAACAAATACCTGAGATGATTAATTTATAAAGGGAAAAGATTTATTTTGTGTCGTAGTTTTAGAGCCTTTCAATCCATGATTGGTTGGTCTTGTTGCTTTGGGCCTGTGGTAGCATATTATAATGATGGGAGCCTATGACAAAGAAAAACTGCTCACATCATGGTTGGGAAACAAAGAATGAATGACTGAATTCGTATACCCATACCCCTTTGAAGGCATACCTACAACTAGACCTCTCACTAGACCCCACTTCTTAAAGGTTCTGCCGTTTCTCAATAGCACCAGGGGCAGGAGGCAAAGCTTTTTATTTTTTGGTGGTACTGGGAATTGAACTCCAGAGGTGCTCTACTACTGAGCTACATCCCCAGTCCTTATTATTTTTTGAGACAAGCTGGCATCAAACTTGTAATCCTCCATTTTAAGCCTCCAGAAGTCAAGCTTTTAACACATGGACTTTTGGAGTACACTTATCAGAACCATAACATTTGCTGTTGTCATTAAATTATTTTATCAATGAAAATGGGTTTTTAGTTGCTTCTCTGAGATTTTAAAAGTTAAATATTTGCAGATAATCATGGATTTATCTTGCAATATTTTTAGCTTTCCTTTTCTTGTCTTATTCCATTGACTACAATCTTGAGAGATATTGGTGGCAGTACATTTCAAACATGCGTTTTTAATGACTCACCAGTAAAAAGGATGTTTGCTTTAGTTTTCAAACTCTCTTTACCAAAGAAGGAAATGTCATTCTTTCTCTAGCTTTCTGAGAACACTAAAAAAAATGTATGAATGTTGAATATTATGAAAATATGCTAGAAAATTTTGAAATGATCAAGTGTTTTTTCTCCTTTAATCTGTTAATATAATAACTTTATAATAAAATACATTAATAAGAGAATAAATTTTACTTATGTTGTAATATTCTATTATTCTTTTAATATTTTCTAGTCTCTTAATAAGTGTTCTTACATCTACATTCACAAGTCAGATTTTTCTATAATTTTCTGTTCCCATGTTATTCTTGTCTAGTTTTGTTAAATAGCCACCATCATTTAATACCTTGCTCTGGGCGCCAAGCAATGAATTTGCCTCATCGTAGACTGGAAACTAAATCTGTGAGCCAAAATGAAACTTCGTGTAAATTAGTCATATCAGATATTTTGTTATAGTGATTGAATGCTAACACAAATATGATGTTATATGTAGGAGTTTTCAGATATTATTTATCAAATCAAGGAAATTTCCCAACTCCTAGTTTGCTTGAATTTCTATTAGTTGCTGGATTTTGTGAAATTTTTTTTCTGCATCAATCAATAGGATCATGTGACAATTCTTCAGCTTGTTGGTATATAGTGGATTACATTCATTGAATTTTGTAGATTTTAAAAGCATATTTTGAGGTAAAATTTATAAACAATGAGATGTGTAGATGTTAAATTTGCATTTACAAGTAGTTTATAAATGTACACTATTCAAAATATAGAACATTTCCATTGTCCAGAAAAATTCTTTTGTGTTCTCTTCTGGTTAATTTCCATCCTCATTGGCAGTCCTATTCTGATTTTTACCACTTAACATTCATATAAATGAGATAATATGGTGTTTGGTGCTTGGAATTTATTGTTCAATATAATATTTTTGAGATTCAATCAAGTTATTGCATATATCAGTAGTCTGTTTTTTTAAGAACTAAATAGTATTCTATTGTATATATTTAATACAATTTGTTTTTCTGCTCTCCTTTTGATAGTCCTTTAGATTATTTCCAGGATTCAGTAAAGCTACTATTGCCATTTTCAAAACCCATCTTTTGGTAGACATATGTTTTAATTTCTCTTGAGTAAATAGCTAAAAGTGGAATTTAGTGTCATATGTTTAGCTTTGAAAGAAATTATTTTTCCATTTTAATTGCTATAGTGACTTTTTAGCTATTTCTCTTTGTATCATTTTTTTAAATGATTGCTCTAGGCATTAGAAGACGCATCTTTAACTTAATTACAGCCTGTTTAGAAATAATATGATACTATCTCACATAAAAAGTAAGAATCTGGGTGGGGTGGTGGCTCAGTGGTAGAGTGTTTGCCTAGCATATGAGAGCCACTGGGTTTGATTCTTAGCATTACATTAAAAGAGAAATAAATTTTTAAAAATGTAGGAATCTTGCAATAGTAATTCCCTAATCTCTGAGCCATTGTTGCCATTTATTTTACATCTATTAATGGAATAAATTCTATAGCATAATGTCATCATTTTTGCCTGAAATTGTCTTTTACCTTTTTTAAAAATATTTTTTAGTTGTAGATGGACACAGTATCTTTCTTTTATTTATTTATTTTTATGTGGTGCTGAGAATCAAACCTAGTGACTCATGCATGCGAGGCAAGTGCTCCACAGCCCCAAATCATTGTCTGTTATCTTCATAGAACATTTTCCCCGTAGTGTTGGGATCAAACACAGGGCCCTGTGCATGCTAGACAAATGCTCTACCTCTGAACTGCATCCCTAGCCTTTTCACAATATTTAAGAGAAGGAAAAATCATCATCTTTTATATATACCCACATAGATATTATTTCAGGTAAATTCTACTGATGGACTTTTCCATCTGATACTATTTTCTTCCAACATGAGGAGCTTCTTCTAACATTTTTTTTCAGTGCTAGTCTTTTTTTTTCACATAACCCTCGGTGTTTGCTTTGTGGTTGTGTGTGTGTGTGTATGTGGTTTTGTTTTATTTTGTTTTTGCAGTGATGACTTAATTTTGTGTGTATTATTCTGCTACATATAGTCCTTCATGTAATAGAGGCTTTTTTTCTGACAAATTGGATAATTTTTATTGCTTTTTATTCAGGGTTCACCCACACTATGGTATGTATCAGTACTTCACTCCTTTTTACAGCTGAATAATTCTATAAAATACTATAGTGTGTGTGTATACATACACATGTTATATATATATATACTATATATGTATACTATATATATGTGTAAGTATATATGTATGTACATATGGATATACATACACACATATATACTGCATTTATTTATTTATTCATAAGTTGACATCCTTTTCCACATTTTTGGCTATTATGAATAATGAAATTATGTACAAGCCCTTATGTGGATGTCTGTTTTCATTTCTTTTGGGTATATATCTGTGATCATTAGGGTTCTCCAGAGAAAGATAACTAACAGAATGCGTATGATAACAGAATGTGTATATATGCATAGATTTATTTTAAAGATCCAGTTCACATGATTATGGAAGATTGATAAGTCCAAAATCTGCAGGTCAGATCAGCAGACTGGATACCCAGGAAGCATTAGTTTGAATCTAAAGTCAGTTTGTTGACAGAATATTTTTTTGGCTTAAGGCAGGCTAGTCTTTGTTCTACTAAGGGAGTGGAATGATTAGATGAACCCCACTCAATGCTGTCGCAAGCAATCCACTTAAATGTTGATGTCATCCACAAACACTGTTACAGAAGCATCCAGAATAATGTTTGATGAGATATCTGGGCACTGTGGCCCAGCCAAGTTGACACAAAATTAATCATCACAATACTTGAAAGTGGAATTGCTGTCATCTGGTAATTCTGTAATGTCTTGAGGAATTGCCCAACTGTTTTCCAAAGTGCCGGACCATTTTACATTTCTACCAGCAATGTCTGCGGGTTCTAATGTCTCCACTTCTCTTACACTATTTTCTGTTTCTTTGATTGTAGTCATCTGAATGTGTATGAAGTGGTCTTATTCATTTTTGACTGTGTGAGTTATTAATTTGTCAAAGAGGCTTCTTCAGATCTTCTTTTATAATTCAATAGTTACTGCTCTTTATCAAAGAGCTGCGCTCTAAGCTTTGTACTGTGTGCTGGGCATGGAACAGTAAATAGCAGAAACATGGGTTTTTTAAACACGGAGCTGACAATGACACATCAGCAAATAGTGTAAAAAGAAACAAATATGGTAAAGTAGAAGATAGTAAGTTGAGTCGGTTCTAAGTGTTCTTTGGACTAACGGCTTTGGCATCACTGGGGAGCTTTTAAAAATGTGATTCTCAGAACCTAGCTCAGACCTGATGAATCAAAATCTCTAGGGGTGGAACCTAGGTATTACTAGCTCTTCAGATGTTCTAATGAATGTTAAACTTCAAGAACTACCCTTCAAAAATTTCTGATGCCTTCATGAAATTCTGATTTAATTGGTCTACAGTGAGGCTAAAAAGAAATTTTGTTGTTGTTGTTGTTGTTGTAGTGCTAGGGATTGAGCCCAGGGACTTGCACATGCTAAGCAAGTATTCTAACTCTGAATGAACTACAGCCCCAGCCCCCTCAATTTTTTTTTAAGTAGACAAGATGATTATAACATACAGATGGGACTGAGAAACATTGGGTCAGAGGGAGCAGAGAATGAGGTCAGTTTGGAGTTACTAGCAAGTCCAGATAAGATAAGGCTTTGAGAACTGAAGTCAGGAGTTTAGATTTTATAGAGTGCAATGGGAAAACTTTAAAAGGCTCTTTAGCTGATCGATTGCAAGTGTGATTTTTGCTTTAATAAAATATTCTTCTAACCATGCAAATGTATCAATGACTGAGGAAGATTTCTATACATTACATGGTGTTACCTCTAGGATATATTTAAAGTGAAAAAGATAAGATGCATAGTGCTGTTTATACTACCCTATCTTTCTGAAACCTTGTGGAAGGCACAGATATGTATAATTTATACTTTCAAAACACTGAAAATATAAGTCAAAAGCTAATAAAATTGGATGCCTATGGGGAGGAACAAGGTTTGAGCAAACTGATGGGGATGAACCAAGTCTTATGCCAAATTTTGTTGTGTAGTTTTGGCTTTGGAGTCATATAAGTGTTTTACATAAACAATAAATTTCAAAGATTAAATTAAAGATAAATATCTAAAAATTGAAAACAAATAGCAAAACTGTGTATCAAGTGATGTCAAAATCACATAAAAGAAATCATTACTTGAAGCAAACTCAAAATGCAGTATTTTATTTATCCTAGAATGAAAACCCTCAAAGAAATATAAAATTGTATTTAGTGGTCTAAAACATTAAATAATACCGACATTGCTGTTTTACAACCATTATAGATATATCATGGGAAAGAAATAATCCTGTTAATGTTAAAAATTCAGATATCCAGCTTAGGAGAAAAGAGACACACTTAAAACTAGAGAAGTAAATACCCTATACTCTTAACTTTAAAAATGGAAATATCAGTGTAATTTTGTGTTTCTTTCTCCCAGTATGTGTTTCCTAACCCTGTCCACTTAAAAGACATAAAAGTAATTAACAATGCAGCAGCAATAAGCACTATAGTATCCAAATGGTTTCTATTTCCAACTAAACAGAACCCAGATTCCTTGGAACCAGGCTCCTGATGATACTTTCAGGATAGGATATGGATCAGATAAACTTGAAAAATAAGCATATCTGAAAATAAGCAAGCTATCAAAGACTAATGAGAAAAACAGAGACATCAGAAAAAGAAGACTAACTATAATTCATTGACTCACATCAGATATGTAAAATTTTATAATAATGCAAATCATAACAAACTTCTTTAGTCACCACTGAAGGTAGCTAAAGCACCAACTTAATACCAACTTAATTACCTTTAATAATAAGAAGAAATAATCAAACCTGCCTTTCATATTCAAACCTTATTTCAGGGTAACATAAAAATTGACAAAAGTTCTTTATGCAGTAGTCAACTAATGCAGAAAGAATGGTAGAAAGGGAGAATTACCAGTTTGCAACTCTTATGGAGCTAAACAGCATGTTTGGCAATTAATGTTAAAGCCAATGTTAAAGTGAAGAGTGATGATTTTGAGGCACAGAGTTTACTTTTGGAGTGGAAGAGTGATGAAAATATTCTAAAATTGAGGTGGCAGTGGCTATATAACACTATAAATACTAAAACCTACTGAATTTTAGATAGAATAGTCCAATGGACTGTAACAGAACAGATTATTTTGTCTCTTAAGAGACAAAATAATCAAATGCAATTTGAAGACCATTTGTTAGACTTTCATTCAAACAAATCTATTGTAAAAAATGTACCTTTGAGATAATCCACAAAATTTGGATATGGGCTGAGCATTAGATATAAAGAAATTCTTATTTGTTGTACTGTATACGATAACATTAGGGTGGTGATGAAAAAATGTTATCCATTGATGTCCATACTGAGTATTTACAGGTGAGATGGTATGAGGTCTGGAATTTGCTTTGAAATACTCAAGGAAAAATAGGTAATAGATGAAATATCAATGGCTGTTTGAAGAGAGTGATGAATATAGACATCTAATTATTTCTACCTTCTCCACTTTTACATGATTTAAAATTTCCATAAATGAACAATTCAAACATTTGTGCATTAAAAAGATCATGTTGATTATTAGTGTGATAATTTGTGATTGTATTTTGCTGGTAGTTTTAAAGTTATTTATTTTAATTCCATGTAGAAAGGTACATAAAACTTTTATTAGTGAGTTTATCAGTATGATGCATCCCTTTTCTCATTTAAAGATTTTTGCCTTGTATTCTATTGATTTTGTTCTATTACTTTTGTCACTCTTGCTCTATTACTACCAGCTGCATATACATATGCATACATATAATTTTATTTATTATTATTGTTTTGTGTGTGCATGCGTGTGTGTGTGTGTGTGCATGTGCTGGGAATCAAACCCAGAGCATTATACATTGTTTTGTTTCGAGGCAAGATGTTGCCATGTTGCCAAGGCTGACCTCTAACTTCTGGGCTCTGGTGATCTTCCCACCTCAGCTTCCTGAGTAGCTGGGACTACACCTGACTTTCTGTGTCATTTTCTTTTAAAACCTTATAAATAGTTTTAAATCAAAGCCAATTAGTCTTTAAACAGGAAATTTAACCCATTCACTCTCCCTCTGATTATTGATGTCTTCTCCTGATCATCCTCATTTAAAAATTATTTTTTCCCCCTTGTTTGTTAAGTTGAATTGGTTGAATTTTCTTTGTTCCTTTTTATTCTCTAGGACAGTGTTTCTCAAACTGTGTTCACAGTACTACCCACATCAAGACTGGTATTTGTTAAAATTACACCTTCCTGCATTCCACACCATGCCTACGACATTGAACTTTCTGGAAATCAAGGTCTCTTAGAATCTACATTTTAATATAAACCAACCATGTTATACTTATGCACATTAAAATTTGAGAAATACTGCTTTGGCATTTTGAAAGCTTACCTTCATATATCATTTTTTCTTTTTTATCAGTGCGTTACAATTATACATAGTAGTGAGATTCCTTGTTACATATTCATGGGTGCACAGTATCATCAGTATAACTGCTTTTTCCTCGCATTTTCTCCAGCATTTATATTCTTTTTAAAAATTTTCTTTAGTTGTCGATGGATCTTTATTTTATTCATTTAAATGTGGTGCCGAGGATCAAACCCAGTGCCTCACACATGCCAGGTAAATGTTCTACCACTGAGCTACAACCCCATCCCGTCATTTATATTCTTAATGACTGCCATTCTCACTGGAGTGAGATGAAATCTCAGTGTAGTTTTAACTTGGATTTCCCTAATTTGTAAAGATGTGAAACACTTTTTCATATATTTGTTTGCTATTTTTATTACTTCTGAGAAATGTCAGTTTAGTTCATTGCCCATTTATTGATTGGGTTATTTGGTTTTTTAATGTTAAATTTTTTGAGCTCTTTATATATTCTGGATATTAATCTTCTGCCAGAAGAGTACCTAGTAAAGATTTTTTCCCATTCTGTAGGATCTCTCTTCATACTTTTCCTGCCTTTGCTATTCAGAAGCTTTTTAATTTGATGTCATTATGCTTATTAATACTTGCTATTATTTCCTGAACTTTAGGAATCCTATTAAGGAGTTCTTTCCCTTGCCTGTATATTTAAGTGTTGATCCTATGTTTTCTTCTAGAAGTTACAAAGTTTCTGGTCTCATTCCTAGGCCTCTGATGTATCTTGGGTTGACTTTTGTGTAGAGTGAAATATAGGGATCTAGTTTCATTTTTCTATGTATCTAGAGTCAGTTTTCCTAGCACCATTTGTTAAGAACACAGTCTTTTCTCCAGAGTAGGTTTTTGGCACCTCTGTCACAGAAGAGATGACTGTACCATGCAGTTTTTGTTACTATAGCTAATAAAACAATGTCTCCAGCAGTACATTTTGACTTAGAACTGCTTTGGCTATTATGGATCTTTTATTTTTCCAAATTAATTTTGGGACTGTTTTTTCTAGTTTTGTGAAGGATGTTATTGGTATTCTGATGGGGATTGCATTGAATCTGTAGAGTGCTTTTGGAAATATGGCCACTTTAATATTTTAGCAAATATTTTTTTGTATTTGCTAAGAGTTGTTTGTGGCCCAAAATATCTTCTATTTTGAAGAAGGTACCATGAGCAGCTGAAAAGAAAGTTAATTTGGCTGTTGTTGGATGGAATATTCTGTATTTATTGGCCCATTTGATTTATAATATTTTCTTAGGTCTGAAGATTCTTTACTTTTGTATGATCTATCTATTGGTGAGAGAGAAGTGTTGAAGTCATCCAATTTTATTGCACTGGGATCCGAACCTTGAAATCTAGCAATGTGTGTGTTATGTAGTTAGGTGCATTGACATTTGAGGCATAAGTATTTACTATTATTATATATTCTTGTGGAATGTTCCCTTTACCTGTATGAAGTGATTTTCTTTGTCTCTTCTGATTAATTTCGGCTTAAAGTCTGCTTTGTCAGATATGAGAGGATCTACTCAGTTGTTTTGGAGCTCCATTTGTGTGAAATACCATTTTCCATCCTTTCACTTTCAGCCTGTGGCAGTATTTGCCTGTAAGATTAGTCTCTTGGAAACAACATATACTTGAGTTTCTTTGTTTAATCCATCTTACCAGTCTGTCTTTTAATTGGAGAGTTGAGACCATTTACATTCAGTGTTATAAAGAGATGTTTGTTAATTACTGCCCTTTTGATTTATTTATAAGGTTTAATTCAGAGCTTCATTGGGTAGAATCTGATCCAGAGAATCAGATCAATACATCCCTAGGTTCAGGCAGAGGAAGAGCTCCGCTGGGCTCTGAGTCCTAGGGGCCTCCCAAGAATTCTACTCATTGGGTGGGGTAACCCTTCCTCCATAGGTCTCATACACTCTCGCACCCATGATTATGGCCTTCCCAGGATCAGTGCCCAATTGTAATCACCCTACCCTGCTTAGAAGTAGCACTCGTTTCTTGAATCCTCAGGCACAGAGCAATTTTACAGTGTACCCTTCTTCTAATCCACCTCTAATCCTGTTTCCCTTTGTATTTCTGAAACAAAATAAAACAAAACAAAGTAAAACAATAGCAAAATTTTTTTTACTAGGTAGTGTTGTTTCAGATTGGTATTGAGAATGAATTAGCAAATATCAACTTCTCCCTCATGAAAATTTTTTACTCTTCCCTTGTCCTTGCCTTCCTATTCCTGCTTTTGCCTATATTTTGTTAAATTTGTTTAAAACATTAGCTATTTTATTATTATTAATTATGATTATTATTTGTGTGTGTCAATTACTGGGAATTGAATCCAGGAGCAATTTACCCCTGAGCCACATCTCCAACCCCTTTTTCTTTTCTTTTTTATTTTGAAACAGGGCATTAGTTTCTAATTTCTTGAAATTTTATTTTTTCCAGTATTTGTTATTGTTTCAGTTCTACAGGAAGGAGTCTCTGAGTCAAAAAGGAATTTTATTAAGGAGTGTTTTGGGATCCATAAAGGGGAAGGGAAGGAAAAAAAGTCTCTGTGATGCCTTCCTGAGGGATTTCAGCCTTTATTGTCAGGAATTCTGAATGTTAATGCCTCTTTAGAGGTATGTAGTTCTAAAAAATGACTGGACTTTCATATCCTCAAGTAGATCAATCTTGAGTGAGGGCCATCCCAGGTAGGGAATATGACCCCAATTCTCTTGGCTGAGGCATTTCCTAATTGCCTGACTGCTGAGGGCTGCCCACAATGGGATATTCTCATTAGGTCAAACAATAAGTCTATTTTCCTCAAGGGGCAACCACATCAGACTTCACAAGTATGTTATCAACAGTTAGAAGTAACTAGAGCTTTTAGGAATTATTTGTTCTTCATGGCTTTTTCTTATATTATTATTTTTTAAAATATCTTTTAGTGGTCAATGGATCTTTTTTATTTGTTTATTTATATGTGGTGCTGAGAATTGAACCCAGTACCTCATACATGCTAGGCAAGTGCTCTACCACTGAGCTACAACTCCAGCCATGTTTTTATTATTTCTTATTGTGTGGCTATAAGTAATTATTTTGGTCAAAGTTCATAGATTGCAAACTTCTCTCTTCAACTGTCTTCATTTAGTTATTCAGACCAATATTGAGTTTTCTTAATTCTGGCAATGATATATTTGACTTCCATGTAGTCTTTTTTTTTATGCCATTTTGTTCCTTTATATCATCCAACTTCTGGGAAAACATAATTAGCATTTTCCTTGTGGAATTCATATTGCTAAGTAGAGTGTTTCCCCTCATCCTGAATAAAATCCTTCTACATCTGACAGTGGCTACAAATTCTTTTATAAGACCCATGGCCCAAATGTTTGTTTGTTTTAATTGTAGTAAAATATATATAAAATGAAAGTTGCCATGTTAGCCTTTTTTTTGGTACCAGGGAATGAACTCAGGGGCGCTCGACCACTGAGCCACATCCCCAGCCCTATTTTGTGTTTTATATAGAGACAGGGTCTCACTGAGTTGCTTAGGTTAGCCATTTTTAAGTGTACCACTCATTGGTAGTAAATACATTCAATATGTTGTGCAACCATCACCACTATGCATTTCCAGAACTTTTAAAACATATCAAGCAGAAACTCCACCCATTAAAAAATAATCACCCTCCTCTGTCCTTGGTATCCTCTATTATAATTTCTGGCTTTATAAATTTACCTATTCTAGATGTCTCGTCTAAATTGAATAATATAATGTAATATTTGCTCTTTTGTGTCTGCTTTATTTCACTCAGCACAATGTTTTCATTGTTAATCCACGTTATAGCATGTATCAAAATTTCATTTCTTTTGAAAGCCAGATAATATTTAATTTCACATATATACATTTTATTTGTTCATTCATCTGTTGATAGACATTTGGGTTGTTTCCACCTTTTGGCTGTTATAGATAATGCTACAATAAACGTTGATGTGAAAATATTTGTTCAAGTCCCTGCTTTCCTTTATTCTGGGTAAGTATCCCGAATTGGAATTTCTGAATCATTTGGTGATTCTCTTTAATTTTTTGAGGACCTGTCACTACTGTTTTCTATAGTGACTACACAATTTCACAGTCCCATCATCAATTCACCATGGTTTCAATATCTCCATATTCTCATCATTACTTATTTTCTGTTAAAAAGTGGTATTTCATTATGGTTTTGATTTGCATTTCCTAATGACTAGTGATGTGTAATACTTTTCCTTCTGGTTTATTGGCCATTTGTATAACATCTTTAGAGAAATATCTATTCAAATATCCTTTGCCCACTTTTGGATTGGGTTGTTTTGTTATGCTTGTCATTGAGTTGTGGAAGTCCTTTATATACTCTGGATATCAATCTCTAATCAGATGTATGATTGGTGAATATTTTCCCATCTCCACTGGTTTTGGAAATAGAACTGGACCATCTGAAAGAGAGTCCTTTTGTAATATGCAGATCATCTTCTCTGGGTTCAGAAGTACAAGACACAGATTTTCTGGGGCACTGTACCATTTCTCAGGGAGTAGTATCTTCTTTGGTAGTCTCTTCTCAGAAGCTCTACCTCAGTCTAATTTTGGAGCAAAAGCCATAATCACTCAGAAAGAAAAGAATTAGATAGCTATTCCCACTTGTATGAAGATGCTTTCAGCTACAAGTCTCAGAACATCCAATTGAGACTGGTTTACATAATAAGGAACTATCTTGGCTCACTAAGAGCCAACTCAAAGAAAGGAGAGTCCTTAGGACTGGTCAATAAAGAAGTTCAACAATGTGGAATTGATCTCCTAGGACAGGAGTTGATAGCACTCCTGAGTGGCTTATACATCAGTCCTAACTGCTGTGGCTATGCCAGGCTGTAAGCTTAGTGCCACCTGGCACACACACACCCCTTGAAGTGCTCTGGTCAGGGTAGCCTCCACCCTTCAGGAAGACTGAGTGTCTCCTCTAGGGTGAGGCAGTGGCTGTGAGGAGGAAGATAGGAGCTAACCAGTTAATAATGCTCCACATGTAGGGCATGCACTGGATGAATGAATAATGTCTTATCTATTAGAATTGGAGTTTTTTATTCAGGAACTGAAGTACGTGGCAGAGAATATGCTTATGGTGGCCATCCGTATTCTTTTTCTGCAACATTTGAAATTTCCCCTGGAAATGCTTCTGAATTAGGAGAAACATTTAAATTTAAAGAAGCTTTTGTTCTAGGGAGCACTGACTTCCTAGAAGATGATATGGAAAAAAAAATTGTAGAAATGGGAAAAGAATATAAAGGCAATGCATATCATTCAATGCATAAAAACCACAATCACTTTTCTTTAGTTTTATCAGAGATTCTTTGTGAGACAATGATTCCTCACTGGATCAATCAACTTGTCTACTTCAACTCCTGTATACCCTTCTATAGAGTTGCATCCTGAAGTAGTGGTTCACTGCAGCAGTCCTGTTGTGGAGTGTCAGCACCAGGATGAACTGGAAGAAGCAGAGGATGCCACACATCTGCCATCATGGCAAGCATTGCATCAGGTTTCAGATGCAGGTACCACACTAAACTTTAGATGTCTCCAAAGTCACACCTTCTGAACTGTCTCTTGCAGTTAATATCATTAGAAAAAAGTAAACGGTATAAGGATCCTTTGGATACTTTGCATGCAATGTTGGCTCTCCCCCAAATACCAGTTTTTCACCTAAAGATTTTATTTGCAATGAAAAAACAAATCACTTGGCACAGGAGGGATAACTTCGTGTGAAGCTGCCCTTGTTGTCTTTTTAAAAAAAATTATTTATTAATTTTTAATTATCCAATAGAATCTATGTCTATTGTTTAAGAAAGAATGAGTAGAAACAATACAATGTAGATCTGGTAAACTATATATTTTTTTTTTTTTTTTTTTTGGTACTGGGGATTGAACTCAGGGGCACTCGACCACTGAGCCACATCCCCAGCCCTATTTTGTGTTTTACGTAGAGACAGGGTCTCACTGAGTTGCTTAGCACCTCGCTGTTGCTGAGGCTGGCTTTGAACTCGCGATTCTCCTGTCTCAGCCTCCCTGAGTGCTGGGATTACAGGCTTGAGCCACCACGCCCGGCTTCTGGTAAACTATAAACTATTAAATATATAAAACTACTCAATATATAAAAATTATATAAATTATTCTATATAAAGAAATTACAAACACTCTACAGAGGATAAGATTAAAAAATAAAAGTAAAAGAATAAGATTAAAAACATGAAACAGAACTAATCACATTGGTTTTCTGTATTCAACAAAAGAATTTCCCAAATAAAATGGATGATAAAATGGGAAGAAAATCAGAGAAGGAAAAAAGAGTATAGAAATGAAAATAATAAATAAAATTAAACAGGTTTTAAACATTGTTTTAAAATTAAGAAACTAACTTCATGTTTCATTTCTGATATGTTAAGTAATCAAAAGTCATCAACCTTATCCTTACAGTAACAAAAATTTCTGAAAATCAAATTACATTTCTTGAACCCAACAATGTACTGCTAGAGCTGTCAACTGGTATATATAATCATGAAGAATGGCTGGAGACAGAATATGGGCTAATTTTCCTTCCAGATACCCTACTAGTTTCCCACTAAAGATTCTAAAAAGACCTCATGTATCTGATAGGATTAGGTTGTGAATTAAAAATAAAGTCAATTAAGGACAAAATTTCAAAGAAAAGTATTGGGAATATTGCAGTCAGAGAAAGGAGTAAGGGTGCCAGTGGGGGTGGTACACGTTGATGAAACACTTATGAAAGTTGTAGGCCTCAGATATAGACCCAATTAAAGATTGGATAAGATTAGAAAAAACTCCTTTATCCCATATCTGACCTGCACAACAGCAAGGATCTGGTATAATAACAATCAATTACAGCTGAAAGAGTTGTAATACACAGATTCTTTCTCCCTGAAGTAGTGTTTAAAGAAACTCAAACAGTGGGATTAAGAAAACTTACAGGGTGAAAACTTAAATCCACTGGTTCCTTTAGCTGCAAGCAAGCATTAAACACTAGACAGGTCCTCACCAGATAAAATACTCCTATCAGTGGCCTATTTCCCTCATTTTTTTTTTTTTTTACTATTCAATAAAATATGTCTGGTGTTTCTTTCAACAGAAAATTACAACAGGCCAGAAGACATGCTAAAATGAAGTCTGAAGATAAAAATCAGACACAAACATATCATGCATGTTTGAATTGCCAAGTTAAAAAAAAACAATTAATTATGATTAATATGTTAAATATTCTAATGGGAAAAAGTATACAGCATGCAAAAACTTATAAACTATGTTAGGGAAAATGGAAGCTTTAAGAATCAAAACAAAATTCTAGAAATCAAACATGCTGAAATAGGAAGAATGTCTTCTGATGCCATCAATTAAATTATGGCCAAGGAAAGAAACCATGATCTTGATGATAAGTTAATTAAAAATTTCCCAAACAAAAATACAAAGGAAATACAAGCAACCCAAGAACTCTGTGACAATATCAAAGAATAAAGCATGCATAATTAGAATACAAAAATAAGAAAGGAAAACAGAGCAGAAAAAATATTTGAAGTAAAACTATCTGAATTTTTTTCAAAACTTAGATAAGATAAAAAGCACAGATTTTGAGAGAATATCAAATAGGAGAAGAACCAAATATAAATAGGTGAATAAATGAAGTAATACCTAGTCATCTCATATCCAAGTTACAGAAAACTAAAAACAAAAAAAAATTTTGAAAGAAGAAAGAAAAATAATTGCCTTGCTTATACAGCTATAGAGGAATAAGGATAAGAAATTCATTGGCTAGCACAATAACCAATTTTTATCTCCAGCTGATGTTCCTAACACAGTCCTTTTCTCCATTGTAAGCATAGCTCTGAGCCAACATCTGTGTGAATTACACAATTTGAGTCTTTTTTAAAATTCAATCTGCCAGTCTATGCCTTTTAATTGATGAGTTTAGGCCATTAATGTTCAGAGTTATTATTGAAATATGGCTTGTATTCTTGTCCATTTTAGTTTATTTTTGGTTTTTAACTTGACTTGGTTTCTCCTTTGACTGGCTTTTCCTTTAATGTAGTTCCTCCCTTTGCCAATTTTCATTGTTGTTTTCATTTCCTCTTCATGGACTATTTTGCCAAGAACATTCTCTAGTGCAGGCTTTCTTGCTATAAATTCTTTTAACTCATGTTTATCATGGAAGGTTTTTATTTCATCATCAAATTTGAAACTTAACTTTGCTGGATTTAAGATTCTTGGTTGGCACCCATTTTCTTTCAGAGTTTGGTATATGATGTTCCAGGATCTCCTGGCTTTGAGGGTCTGGGTTAAGAAATCTGCTGATATCTGAGTTGGTTTCCCCCTGTACGTAATCTGCTCCTTCTCTCTTGCAGCTTTTAAAATTCTACCTTTATTGTGTATATTAGGCATTTTCATTATAATGTGCCTTGGTGTGGATCTGTTTTGTACATTTGGTGTCCTGTAAGCCTCTTGTATTTGATTTTCCAATTCATTCTTCATGTTTGAAAAATTTTCTGATATCATTTCATTGAAGAGATTGTGTATTCCTTTGGTTTGTACCTCTGTGCCTTCCTCTATCCCAATACTTCTTAGATTTGGTCTTTTCATGTTATCCCACAGTTCCTGGATGTTCTGTTCATAGTTTCTTACCATCCTCAACTTTATTTTAAAAATATTATATATTTTGTATTCATTATATGGGGTTCTGCTTTCCAAGTTCTCTAGTCTGTTGGTAATTCTTTCTATTGAATTCTTTATTCAGTTTATTTCATTTCAAGGATTTCTGCTTGGTTCTTTTCAAAATCTCTCTTTCCTGAAATAATCTTTTTCTCCCTGTATTTGCTCTTATTTCTTCATTGGAGTATTAGTGGTTGCCTGTATTTGCTTTCTAATCTCTTTGTTGAAGTGATCAATTGTTGCCTGTGGTTGCTCTCTTATGTTTTTCTGTGTTTCACAGATTATTTTATTTATGTACATTTTGAACTCCTTCTCTGATATTTTATCTACTGTGCTGTCAACGGATTCTATTGTTGTAGCATCTGGGTTTGTTTGGGGCATTTTCTTCCCTTGTTTAATGTTGTTCATGTGTCTTCCTCTAGCAATGTTGATCTTAGGTATTACAGTTTCTACCCTATAATCTTATAGTGTCCCTGTAAGTTACCAATACCTCACCTCTGGTGTAACTGGGCCTGCAGGGACCTCAGGGATGATTTGCTGGTCCTGGTTGTTGACTCTAGAAGGATGTAGGCAGGGACAGCGACTGGTTGGTAGATGGGGGGACTCAGTGCGGTTGGTCTCCCCTGCATATGCCTGGTCAGTCATCTGCTCCACCTCCTCCATGTGTAGGGTGGGGGTCAGTGTCTGCTTTGCCTCCTCTGTGTTATGGGCTGTTGTCTTTTTTAATACACTTATAAAGTTGGATTTATTTCTTGTTTTATATAGGCTCTGTTAAGTTACATTAACAGTATTTTGCATTGCTAGATTAAAAATCTTGTATGAACTTCTGCCACTGTGAAAGAAGAAAATCTTCATCTTCAAAAATTAGGCAGGCAATTTTGTATACATCCTGACATTTTCCAGAGCTATGGAATAAATAATAGGCACACAATAAGGTAACTACATGTAACATTACCATCACCTGCTTAAAAATTGTCTTTTAGATTTGTATTTGTTTTGTTGACATTTTTGGCACCAGGATGCAGAGAATCAAACTGGCCCAATATAAAGGAGCATACACAGCCCCCAGGGCTCAGGATCCTGGGTCAGTTACTCTTTACACCCCTCTCACTGAGTAGCACATCTCCCCAAGTGCCCATGGAACAGTTGTTTCATTCCAAATATCCATTCTCCTAGGCAAGATGGTGTTCTTGTGTCTGTCTGGCTTTAATGCCTCTAATCTATAAGGTTATTTTTGTTGAAAACAATTTTCCTGTAACTGACAAGTGTTATTGCATGTGTTGGGGAAGGGGCTTCATTTTTATTTTAATGCATAATAATTTCCTCCCCACACAGGATTTTGTTGATGGGGTAGGAATATCCTAAAGTGGTAGCAGTATGAGTTGCCATTGAAATGCTTTTAACTATTTAGTCTACCTTTTATACTAGACCTTGAAAACTAGAGTCTACAGAAATACACCTCAAAAAGGTAATTCTTCAGTATTTCACACTGTTTTTATGTACCATATCAGAAAGTGTATGTCAGAGTTTTCTAGTTTGTTATGAGATAATAATAGAATGCCTATTCTCATTGACTGCTATTGAAATAATATTTGTGTCTTAAATTCATCTTTCTATGTTCTTTCCAATGAATTTGTCTTACCTAATGTGCCCTAAAAGTGAAATTGTCACCACAGATAAATCCTCATTAGCAAGGAAACTTCTCATGTTTACTCCCAGTTTGACTCTTGCATGTAAGAAGTAAGTCATTATGTCAGTTTTAATTTTTCTGCCTTAAGAATGATCCAAGGTATTGACTTCAGCTTTATATCTTGTTAGTTTTAAAGTTATTTACATTTATTTAAAATTTTAGACTCCATTGTTTGCTATTGCCCTATGTGAGAATACAGATCTTTTAGTAAACTACATTTTTATTTTTCCAGTAAAACAAAACAAAACAGAAGTTCAACAATGTTATCAAAGGCTCAGGTGCTGTTGATTTCTTAGTTTTTTTCATCTGTGATGTTGGTTTTATGCTACTGCTGACTCATCTCTCTTCTAGGTTGGCTGTTTTGACACTCAGTGCTGCATACTTTCTTATTTTTATATAGCAAATGTCTTGTTATTTCATTGACCAGTCCTGTGTCACATGTCCATTCTTGAATAAATCAAGGGATATAGTTTCACTTAGATCAATGATTCCCACCCTTAAAGCTGAGACAGTTGGTCTCCCCAGTGTTGTTGTCAATTGATCAATATGTAACCTTGTTTTATGTGTGTTTCTGTTTTGTTTGTTTTATAGTGCTGGGGATAAGGCCTCACACACTCTAGGCAAGTGCTCTACCACTGAACTCCATCCCCAGTCCTGTCTTCTATTTAAAAACATATTAACTCACCATGTATTGTTGATTCATTAACAGTGGCCCACTGGCCAAAAGCACCTCAACTCCTGCATAAATAATACCTAACACATTTACTTTCTTGATAAAGCACATCACAGTCTCCTGTAAACACTAGGTAGCACTTCAGCTCTACTTGGGGGTGTTTTAAATATCAAAATTATGAACAAAAATGTGAAAAGCATGATTTTAATTAGATTATGAAGAGAACACTTATTTACAGTATAAAAACTGAAACCAGAAGGCAGAGCATTACTTTGTTTTTCTCACCAGGGAATGTGTGTTTCAGATAATTAAAAAATCTCTCCATTCTGTTTGTCTGTAAATGACTGCCAAAGGTCTTTTTTTTTTTTTTTTTTTTTT